>JAPMLY010003440.1:5000-18583 GCA_026401115.1 Tetraselmis chui | reverse complement strand
CGAGGGTCGGGTTCGTCGTCAAGCAAGTCGATAGGTGGCACGGGGGCCTCCTTGCCACCCTCCGTCGCTGTGGTCGCGTCGGGGGGAATGGACTGCTGTTGATCAGTAGTAGCGGGTGTGGTTGTCGGCTGTCGAAGCTGAGCGAGTAAGGCAGCGTTAGCCGCCAAAAACTGCTCAGTAATGCGTTGTTCCGATTCCAAAACCGCCGTACGAATCTGTTCGGCTGTGCGTTGTTCGAGTGTGGTAGCGTGAGGGTCGGCCGCTGCGGCGGATGTAGACTGCTCGGGCTGCATAGTGGGGAACGCTGTAGCTGAACGAGGGGAAGTGTCGCGTGACGCTCGAGTGCGCATGGGACGAAAAGTAAGATTGACACCCTACTCGACTACGAGAGTCGAGACTGCATTCGCGCGAAGCCAGATTGGCTGAGCGCGAAAGCAGAGAGTGCCTAGGCTCGTGGCTAGCTACGGCTTATAAGGCACGGGCTAGCTAGAGCTGACCGTTGGGGAAGTCGTTGGTCGTTGGCTGCGTCTAACTGCTCGGGCAAGGTGGTTGCCCTGCAGGTGAGACGCGCCGATATTAACGGTAACAGTAACCGCTAGAGTTACTGTCCCGTACACATGATATTGGATATGCAAACCTCTAGATTCAAATCAATCTGACCAAAATTAAAATTACGCGATTTTTCTATATTAAGAGCTTTGACAGATGCTCTGAGTTACCTGTTGCGCAAGTACGGGTACAAATACTGGTTATCTAATCCATTACTATACATATACCTGTAGCAGAAAATCGGTACCTGCTATATGGCAAGGCATTATCATCATGGCCGGTGTATGATAAATCATACAATAATACACACATCCCCGAGGCAGTAGACAGAGTCGTGTGCTGTGGCATGCCTTCCTGTTCCTCGGGCTTAGATTTTTTTTTCCCTCCTTTTTTTTTTTTTTTTGAGTGGTGGCCTCCACTGCTTTTTCTTGTAAGAATTTTTATTAACACAGTAGACAGAGTCGGCAACTTATATGGTCATATTGGTAATATAGAGTTTTGAATTACAGGGCTAAATTACGAAGTAACCGGCGTTACCTCCGTTACAAGCGTTACCTACGACGCTACATCTCCCTAACGGTTCAAGCGCCCACGCGCGCACGGACAGTAAAATGTCCGCACACTATATAACACACCAGCAGCGATTGTGTGTCCACCTTCTGCCTTTTGCGAGAGCTATCGCTCACGCAAACGGCATCGTGGCTCTTGCTAGCCACGCAAGGTGTTGATCACTTGAGTCTCCTGCACGACGCACGAAAACACACTCCTTTATTTCAAATGGCATACCGCATGGTATTGCCTACTGACCTCTACCCCGTTGCGCCCGGTGACGCGCCGGAACAGCAGCCAGACCAGCTGCAATTGTTGACACATATTGTTCAGCAGTTAGCAGCCCAGGTCGAAACTCTATCCGTCGAAACCGCATCAACAAAACACACTACTTCAGCCATCCCCACAGCCGACTCCGACAGCGCTGCGGGTGGACGACTCGAGCTCGACGCTCTACGAGCTGAAAGTAAAAACACCCCTCTAGAGTACATCGACCCTAGAGAGTGGTCAGATTTCGCGTCCCGTACGTTCGCGGATTGCCTACCCCCATTTGGTACAACAGTCTCGTGCCTGTGGAACCCTCGACACGACGAGGCCGACAAATTTTTTACGGACAACGCGAGAATTTCCTCCCGCGACGAGTACCGCCACCTGCTCTGCTATAGTGTATTTACGGCCGCCGTTAACGCGGCACTCGAAACTGCTATGGAAACGCTTCGCTCGGTCTCCTCTACCCCCGACGAAACAACCCACGCCTACTCCCTCGTCGACGCAGCGCTACGTACTAATCAAGCAGTGGCCTCAGCGGGGGAACCGCGACTCACCTATATCAGACGATTCAAGGCCAAGAAGATTCTCACTGGAGAAGAACGCGTCGCGGAGCGTCTCGTCTACACACGTTGCTTCGACACATTCGCCTCCGACCGTGGAGGCAACGTCGTCGACGGACTCATGTCAGCCCTGGAGGACAAACGACTCCAAGTCAGCATCACAACAGCTGCAAAAGCGCAAGCAGCTGCCCAGTTCAAGGCCGACAAGCCTAGACCTGACAGACCGGACATGCCGAACGACAAGCCGGACAAGCCGGACAAAACCAAGGCCAAGCCTAAGGACCGCACGGGCGGCCGCCCCCTCCCCTCTACCGACAAGGCACACAAGAAGACCGAGGCCGACAAGGAGGAATGACGGGGTGACCCGCCGCGCCGATTCCTGCACACCATATTCAAGCTACATGCGTCATCGCGTGCGGCGAAACTGGCAAGCCTGGAAAGATATCGGCGCGAGCGGACAAGTCTTACGGTGGATCCGGGAGGGCGTTACTATTCCCTTCCAAAACAACCGACCCCCACCCCCGTTCAACCAAGGCATCTCACTCATCGACGCTACCCCCGAGCAGCTCACCTTTGTCGAGGCCGAGCTCGCGCGCTTCGTGGAGACGGGAGCCTGGGAACGCACCACCTGCAGCAAGTACGTATCCAGACTCTTCTTAGTCGCCAAGCCCGGCAAACATCAGTGGCGATTTATCGTCGACCTGCGACACCTGAACAGCTTCTGCGTCAAAAAGCGACTACGGATGGAGTCTTTGCTAGGCGTACGTCACCTGACTCGAAAGGGCGACTACATGTTCTCGTTCGACCTCAAGGACGGGTTCTACGCGCTGGGCATCGTGCCAGAGCAGCGCGACTTCCTAACAGTAAACGTTCGCGGCCAACTGTACCGACTAGCTGGCCTCCCGATGGGCTGGTCGCTCAGCCCTTACCACTTCTGCGCGTTTACGGACACATTCGTACGACACCTCCGACAACCGGACCCCGGTGGTTTTACGACACAGCAGGGGAAGCCTACACAACCCGACAGCGACAAACCGAGCAAGCGCTTCCTACGACACACGCGGTGGCGCGGAGCAAAAATCTTACCTTACGTGGACGACTTCTTCCTCTTCGCCGCCACGCGTGCGCTCGCTCTGGCGCTCCGGCAGCGCGTCGACCACCTCCTCACCAGCCTCGGTCTTCTCCGCCACCCCTCCAAGGGTTTTTGGGAGCCGACGCAATACGGCCACCACCTGGGCATCGACATCGACACAGCTACAGGTTACTTCTTCGCCCCAGCGGAAAAGCTTCAGAAGCTCGCCAAACAAGCTCGACACCTACTACAACGTGCAACAAGAAACTGCAGATGGCTACCCTACAAGAAACTGCAGAGGAACTACAGTCATTCGCGGGTCAGGCGCAGTACCTTTTTCAAGCGATTCCGGCGGCAAGATTCTTCCTCCGCGAACTTCACTCCGCACTTGGCGACAAGTGGGGAGGCCGCGTCCGCCTCACCCCGCAGCTCAGTCGCGATCTACAGTGGTGGACACAAGTACCCAGCCACGCCAACGGCAAGAACATACACCGCCCGGTCGAGTCAGCGTACATACACTGCGAGAGTTCGGGATATGATTGGGGAGCAGTACTAAACGGCAGACTCGAAGCGCGCGGATTCTGGGGAATAGAGGACGAAAAACATCACATTACCTAGAAGGAACTGAAGGCCGTCCGTCTGGCCGTCCTCAGCTTCTTGCCACACATGGCTTGCCGCAACGTCCTCCTCCACGAAGACAACCAGGCGGTCTGCCACGTCCTGACCGGACTGACGTCCCGCTCCCCGGAGATGATGAACGAATTACGCCGTTTGTGGTACCTGTTGGACACCAACAACATTCACATCAGGCCCAGATACATCCGTTCTGCGGCAAACACGTGGGCAGACAAGCTCAGCCGCCACCTCGACAGCGACGACTAGCAGCTCGACCCCTTTGTGTTCCACGAAATGGACACACAATTCGGCCCGCACACAATCGACCGGTTTGCGTCGGCTCTCAACACGCTACTGCCCCGCTACAACGCGAACTGGCTAGACCCGTCGTGCGAATCCGTGGACGCCCTTCACCTCGCCGATGCGGCTTGAAAAGAAGAAAACAACTGGTGCAACCCGCCATGGCCTCTGCTACCCGACCTCGCCCAGAAACTATAGCAGAGCGGCGCAGCAGCCACGGTAGTCGCCCCCCGTTGGCAAGGCAAAGCGTGGCATCAGGCCCTTACCGAATTGGCGTGCCACGAGACGGTCTTGCCGGCCCGAGCTGACTTGTTCCGTCCCGGGCGGCGGCACGGACGCGGTACAGTCGGCAAGCCTCACTGGCCCGTCACTGTCTTCCGGATTCCCTCCCGGCCTGGTTGTACCTCCGCCGGCCAAGGACCTCCGCACACAGCTGACAGACACGTGGACTCATGCTCAAACGGACCTCATTCTACTTTTCAGAGCGTGTCTAGCGACGGTGCTCCTGGCCGCAGTTTTTTTGTCGCGGTGGAGCGGGAGTTGAGTGCCGGTCTGGAGACTTGTTGTGTATTCCAACCGGCGGAATCCTCCTGTACCACGGAACGAGAAAAGGTCAACGAGGTACTTCCACGGAGCGAAAACTCCTATGTGAACTCCCGGCTTTGGCTCACCCGGACATCGCGGAACTACTACAGTACTTCGACGCTGCCCGTACCAGGTTCTCCGCCGGGAAGATACCGGACAGACGATGGGCCATTAGTATACGCGAGCCTACGACAAACTAGATTGCGGACACCTTGACAGCTTGGCTACAACGAGTACTTCGTGCAGTCCACGAACAACCTCCGGACGGTTTCGCGTGGACTTCGCACTCCCTCCGAAAGGGTGCAGCTACTGCTGCGTACATTATCGGTACCCCAATGCATAAGATCAAGTTCTTCGGCGGTTGGGCGCGAGAGTCGGACGTAGTCCTCGACTACATCGACCCAACAGTGCTCCCGTGCCCGGGAGCTTGGCAACTCTTTGGGTGGATGACCCCTGGCGGGCCCCCACCCAACGTTACACGCCAGTCGGCGACAGGTGGCATAAGTGAGCCCCAACACAGCTTAAATGGTCATATTGGTAATATAGAGGTTTGAATTACATGGCTAAATTACGAAGTAACCGGCGTTACCTCCGTTACAAGCGTTACCTCCGACGCTACATCTCCCTAACGGTTCAAGCGCCCACGCGCGCACGGACAGTAAAATGTCCGCACACTATATAACACACCAATAGCGATTGTGTGTCCACCTTCTGCCTTTTGCGAGAGCTATCGCTCACGCAAACCCACCCACCCGATTCCCTCTCACATTGCGTGTAGGGTGGCCCAAGGGCCACCATTTCCAAATTCTGTAAGTGATCCACATCTTTGGCATAAGTGAGCCCCAACACAGCTTAAATCCGTGAAATTCACGAAGCGCGCTAGTATATTGCGGTAAATAATAATACAATATTGTTTTTTGCAAATGGCGGTACGTATCATGATGGTGGCATGTTGCAAAATGGCGGTATGTTTGCAGTAAATTCCAAATGGTCCAGGAGGACAACGATTTCTATATTTTAATGCGGTTTATCTTCAAGGGGTCGATTCTGACCGCTGGTACTAAAATACAATTTGAAGGTGGAGCGGGCAGTCCGTGTGCACTTTAAAGCGACCACGGCAGCGCGGGATGATGCTGCGCCCGGCTAGTCGCTGTGAGTAGCAAGGACAGTGTTGTGGCGCTATATGCACGGAGCCTCCAGCGGCTCGCCAACCCAAGTGTCGTTGCCGTCGCGTGCTGCACCCTTTGGGCTTTGGGCGCATGGGTAGCGGTCAATTTGAATACCTACGATCAGAATCCGGCCTTTCAATATAAATAATTGCAGTAAGATGAATATCATTGCCTTTACGGTCTCTTTGGGATTTAATACCTCTACAGTACCGCCATCTTGTAACATGCAACCGACATAATACCACCATTTGCAAGAAACTCGCAATTAAAAAAGTGCCTTGGTTTTATTCGATTTTCTGACAAGTTTACGCGATAATTAAGCAGAAAGAAAAGCGAGTATTCCGCTCACAATTAGCGGTTTCATGCTTTTTATGGTCAGATTGATTTGAATCTAGAGGTTTGCATATCCAATATCATGTGTACGGGACAGTAACTCTAGCGGTTACTGTTACCGTTAATTAACGGCGCGTCTCACCTGCAGGGCAACCACCTTGCCCGAGCGGTTAGACGCAGCCAACGACCAACGACTTCCCCAACGGTCAGCTCTAGCTAGCCCGTGCCTTATAAGCCGTAGCTAGCCACGAGCCTAGGCACTCTCTGCTTTCGCGCTCAGCCAATCTAGGCTTCGCGCGAATGCAGTCTCGACTCTCGTAGTCGAGTAGGGTGTCAATCTTACTTTTCGTCCCATGCGCACTCGAGCGTCACGCGACACTTCCCCTCGTTCAGCTACAGCGTTCCCCAATATGCAGCCTGAGCAGTCTACATCCGCCGCAGCGGCCGACCCTCACGCTACCTCAATCGAACAACGCACAGCCGAACAGATTCGTACGGCAGTTTTGGCATCAGAACAACGGATAACGGAACAGTTTTTGGCGGCTAACGCTGCCTTACTCGCCCAGCTCCGAGAGACGACAGCCACACCTGCTGCTACTAATCAACAGCAGTCCATTCCCACCGACGCGACCACAGCGACGGAGGGTGGTAAGGCGGCCCCCGAGCCACCTATCGACCTGCTCGACGACGAACCCGATCCCTCCGCGACCGATTTCGTCGACTTCACCTACTACGGCGAAGTCATCCCGGCCGGCCTCGAACGTCCCCCTCGTGACATCGAAGAGCCACGTCTGTGGACCCTCACGGACGACACCGCCCGCACTCTAAGCGACAAGCGCACCCAAGCCGCCTACGACGAGTACCTACACATCGGGTGCTATGCCTTCTTCGACAGCTGCGCCAACGCGGCAATTGGCGAGGCTCTGGACACGCTGTCACAAGGCCCACCTCTATCGACAGAGCAGACGGCAGCGATTACCCTCATCCGAGCGGGTCATCGCACCCACATGGCGACGGAGGAGGCCGCCCGTACTAGATTGGGCTTCCTCCGCCTCACCAAGGGCGGACAAACGAGCACGGATGCGGACCGCGTCTTTGCCGAATTGGCCCACGAGCGCTTTTGCCGACCGCGCCCTACCGCGGTCTCCGGCACATTGGATGCGCTTCGCCAAGCGTTCGTCGACCGCACGCTGGAAGTCAGCCTACACGCCGCCAGCAAGGCCGCCGCCGGTGCTGCCTTCGCCAAAGTCACCCCGGACAGGCCCCCCGGTCCCGACGCACGAGCCCGCAAGGCCGCCGCCGACAAACGCAAAGCCGCAGCCGCAGCAGCAGCGGCAGCCCGCGCCATCGCGCCACCCAAGCCGACCGACTCGGCTAAACCCACGACCAAGAAATGACGGTGTGGCCCGCCGCGCCGATTCCTGCTCCCCGACATCTTCCTTCATGCGCCACCGCGTGCGTCGAAGATGGCGGGAGTGGGAGCGCATCGGCGCGAGCGGCCAAGTCCTAAATTGGATCCGCCATGGCGTCCGGGTGAAATTCAAGCACGGCCTACGCCCCAAGCCCTTCAACCACGGCATCTCTATGCTCGACGCGACGCCGGCCCAACTCGAGTTTCTAAACTCGGAGCTTCCCCGCTTCGAGGCTTGCGGTGCGTGGGAACGAGCGGACAACCCTCGCTACGTTTCCCGGATGTTTCTAGTCCCAAAACCCGGGTGCAACCAATGGCGTTTGATTATCGACCTCCGAGAACTCAACCGTTATTGCTCGACTTTCACCATGACATGCGAGACGCTCAAGCACCTACGTCACCTCTCGCGTCCGGGCGACTACTTCGTCTCCCTCGACCTTGCCGACGGGTACTACACCCTTGGCATCCGGGAGGAAGACCGAGACTTCTTCACGGTCAACTACCGCGGCACGCTATGGCGCCTAGCCTGCCTTCCCATGGGCTGGTCGGGTTCGGCTTACTACTTTTGCAAGCTAACCCAGGTGTTCACAAACCACCTACGACGCCCTCCGCAACCTATGCCAGCGACTACCCCCCCCCACAGTCGCCGCCCTACAAAGCGCTTCCTCCGAAACGCACGATGGCGGGGGACTCGGCTACTCCCCTACATGGACGACTTCCTTTTCCTCGCCGACTCCTACGAGGACGCTCTCTTACTACGACAGCGCGTCCAAGCCCTCCTCGACACCCTCGGCCTCGAACGCAACCCCAAGAAAGGCGTTTGGACTCCGACTCAAGTCGGCGACCACTTGGGATTAACGGTCGACCTTCAACACGGCATGTTTCGCGCCCCTCCCGCAAAGCTCCACCAGCTCGCGCAGCAAGCCTCTTCCCTACTCGGACGGGCCGCTTCCAACGCCCGGTGGCTTCCTACACGCCACCTTGCGGCGTTCGCGGGGAAAGCGCAGTTCCTCTACCTCGCAATCGCACCCGCGCGCTTCTTTTTGCGCGAACTCCACGACGTGCTAGCCACACGGGTTGGGTGGGGCGGACGCGTCCGACTCACCCACCAATTACGCCGAGACCTCGAGTGGTGGCGCACGGTCCCCACTCAGCACAACGGCCGGTCCATCTACAAACCTATCGAGACCGCCTACCTCCACGCCGACTCGAGTGCTTACGGTTGGGGTGCCGTTCTAAACGAGGACTCCAACTATCAAGCCCGGGGCTTTTGGGACGCTACCGACCGCCAACAACACATCACGTGGAAAGAACTTCGAGCGGTGCGACACGCGGTGGAATCCTTTCTACCCCAACTCCAAGGCCGGCAAGTCCTCCTACACGAGGACAACACAGCGGTGGTCGCCGCCCTCACCAAACTCACCTCGCGCTCTCCCGCCATGATGGCCGAACTCCGTCGCCTATGGTACCTCCTCGACAGCAACGACATCAACATCCGACCGCGCTACATCCGCTCGGCGGCGAATATATGGGCCGACAAGCTCAGCCGCGAGCTGGACTACGAGGACTGGCAGCTCAACCCTCGTGTTTTCTCCCACCTGCAACGCCGGTGGGGGCCGCACACTATCGACCGTTTCGCGTCTATGCTCAACGCGCAACTTCCCCGCTTCAACGCCCGCTGGCGCGACCCACTGTGCGAGGACGTCGACTCCCTACGCCTGTCCGACGACGCGTGGCGCAGAGAAAACAACTACTGCAACCCACCCTGGTCTGCCCTCCCCGCCCTCGCCGCCAAACTCGCCCAAGCCCGAGCCTCAGCCACGGTCATCGCCCCCTTTTGGCCCAACAAACCGTGGTACCACGCGTTCACTCGATTGGCCACCGAAACACTGCACTTCCCAGCGGCGCGCGACCTATTCTTTCCCGGCAGACGCGGCAAGCCCGAGGGGGTCGGACCTCCCGCGTGGAGCATCGTGGCCTTTCGTCTCTAACCCCTTCGTGGCTCTACACCCGACGCGGCGCGATTGGGCGGGCGCTGCGCCCGGTACAATTAAACGCCCCTGTACAGCGCGGGCCGGCTCTGCGTACATGACAGCCCCGCTACGGCCTACGCCTCGAAGCAGCACAGGCGCCCTGGTCCACCTCTCTAGCTGAAACTTTCCAAAACCTCCTAGGTTCAGACAAGCTAGGGGCTACGGCGGTTGCCCTACTCAGGAGTTCCCTAGCGCCCTCGACGTATTCCAGCTACGGCAGCGCGCTGCGGCAATTTTTTATTTTTTGCACAGAGGAAAATATCGCCCCCCTACAGGCCACTCCCGCTACCATGGTCCGCTACACCGCGTGGCTAGCCCTTCTCGGCACGGTCGCCGCAAGCTCCCTGCAGCCCTACTTCTCGGCCGTGAACAAGTTCTTTCGAGACCACCAACGCCAGCCTATTGCTGTGGGCGACCTCCTGGCGGACGCCCGGCGTGGCCTCGAAATCCTGCAACACCGCCTCATCCCGGCCACCACGCGCCTTCCGCTACCCGCGCCCGTCGCCCTCACCATCCTACAGGCCGCAGACACGCTACACCTCACCCTCCCGTGGACACCTGCAGCGTTCTCCCAACTGCAACGTTTTCGAGCCTGCCTCGCGGTGTGCGTCAATTACACGTTTTTCTGCCGGGCCGAAACTGGCGCCCGTTGTCAAACAGGCGACCTAGTTGTCGACAGACCCTCGCAGCAAATCTGCCTCTTCGTCAGAAAATCTAAAGGCGACCAGCGCCGCGACGCCAGCGAAAAACTGGTTATCGCTATCCCTATCTCCGCTAACCCCGTCCTAGCAGACCTGCTCGACTACTACACGGAGCAGCGCGCGGCCTTCTGCAACAAATTCTACAAAAAACCACCCCCGCTCGCTTTCTGGAGCTTCTCACCTACAGAACCCTCCGCTGATTGGGGTGCCTCGTCCACCGTCTCCACCTGGCTCTCCCTCGCCCTCCTCACAGTCCGCTCGTCCGCGCCCGCCGGCTTTCAATGGACGTCGCACAGCCTACGGAAAGGCGCGGCGTCCGCTGCCAGCTGCATCGGCGCGCCCCTCCCCGTAATCAAATTTATGGGTGGCTGGGCCAAGAACAGCTCTGTGACAGAAGGCAAATATATTGACCCCACCATGACCCCATCACCTGCTGCTTGGCGGTTCTTCGGCTGGCTCACTCCGTCCCCCCCGCAACACTAATTCTGGCTGTGCAAGCCTTTGGCTTTAGGTTACTGGCAAAACGTGCCCTAGGGTAAATGGTCAGATTGATTTGAATCTAGAGGTTTGCATATCCAATATCATGTGTACGGGACAGTAACTCTAGCGGTTACTGTTACCGTTAATTAACGGCGCGTCTCACCTGCAGGGCAACCACCTTGCCCGAGCAGTTAGACGCAGCCAACGACCAACGACTTCCCCAACGGTCAGCTCTAGCTAGCCCGTGCCTTATAAGCCGTAGCTAGCCACGAGCCTAGGCACTCTCTGCTTTCGCGCTCAGCCAATCTAGGCTTCGCGCGAACCCACCCACCCATCCCTATAATCCTGCGCTAATCGACCCCCAGACCCTGTCTGTGGGTGTCTTTTGGCCAAATTGTAAGCAAGCTGACATCTTTGGCAAAACGTGCCCTAGGGTAAATGCATAAACACTTCATGCATAATCACTACACGTAAAACGTCGGAATCTCCCAAAGGCACCCTATCGGAAATCTATCTTCGTGATATGTGTGTGTGTGTGTGTGTGTGTGTGTGTGTGTGTGTGTGTGTGTGTGTGTGTGTGTGAGAGAGAGAGAGAGAGAGTTTGCGTCTACAAGTGTATGTATATGTGTTTGTGCATGAACTCAGCCGTTTATGTGCTTGTTGTCTCTATGTATCTGTGAGCGTATGTCTGCGTATGCGAGTGTGTATGTGCATGTGCGTTTGTTTACGTTTTAAAGTGTGTTTGTGCCTGTGTCTACATGTGTGTGTGTGTGAATGTGTGAGAGTGTGTTTTTGGATTCCATGTGTGTCTCTCTGAATGTTTATGTAAGCGTAAGTTTTATGTCTGCGAGTGTATATGTGTGTGTGTGTGTGCGTGTGTGTGTGTGCGTGTGTGTGTGTGTGTGTGTGTGTGTGTGTGTGTGTGTGTGTGTGTGTGTGTGTGTGTGTGTGTGTGTGTGTGTGTGTGCTTCTGCGCATCCCGGTATGGGTTTGTCTCCAAGAGCAGTTAGATTTTCTGTCAGTTTGTGTGCATGTGTGTGTGTGTGTGTGTGGGTGGGTGGGTGGGTGGGTGTGTGTGGGTGTGTGTGGGTGTGTGTGTGTGGGTGTGTGTGGGTGTGTGTGGGTGTGCGTGTGTGTGTGTGTGTGTGTGTGTGTGTGTGTGTGTGTGTGTGTGTGTGTGTGTGTGTGTGTGTGTGTGAGAGGCGCCCGCCGGCGGCGCAGCGGCGGCGGCCCCGGAGGGGGGTGCGCTCGCAGGCCCGTCGGCACCTACCTCTACCTCCACGCGGTGGGCGCTGGTAACCCCATAGCCGTGCCAGGCCTGGCACGGTAGGGGGCTGAAACGAGGTACCGACAGTTGTGATCCGCGGGATCAGCAGCTGTCGGGAAGCCCTGTACGGAGGGTTTTGGAAAACATAATATCCGTACACCGGCACAGGGATCTCCCGCTCGGCCAGTCCGATATGTTTTTTCCGCGACTAAATACTCGCATATACTCTCCCGACGATGGGGCGGGGGCGGCGTTTGCGAAATGTTTTTTGGCGAAGAGGGGTACGGACGGATCAGCGGTGGGACGAGGGTGTTGGAGCTGGCGGCGGACAGCTGGGAAGCAGCGCTAGGGCACGGCGCTCGCTAGCAGCCGCCAGCCCTGCGAAACCTTCTGGTTTCCCTTGGGGGAGAGGCCCGAAGACACGCAGGACGGAGGCGAGTCGCAGCCGGAGGAGCGGCACGGTCTGGCGGCGGAGGTCGGGAGGATCATCCGCCGCCGGAAAA
The DNA here is from genome assembly GCA_026401115.1 of Tetraselmis chui. Lineage (NCBI taxonomy): Eukaryota > Viridiplantae > Chlorophyta > Chlorodendrophyceae > Chlorodendrales > Chlorodendraceae > Tetraselmis > Tetraselmis chui. The sequence goes on along the minus strand of JAPMLY010003440.1, from coordinate 6,186 downwards.
ACCCGGTACGGGGGGTTTTTGGTTAAATATTCCCGTACCCACCATCTTTTGAGGATAGCCGATCCCTGGGCATTATCCGTTCCCCCTCCCCTAGTCGGTACCCGGTTATCGACAGGCTGCCTCAGGCAGTGTGCCCCGGGTTATCGCAACAGCACACTGCTCGTATAGGCGGCCCCTTAACAACGTAAATCACCGGGGGAGACAAGTGCGGCCAGCACAGCGCGATCAGATGGGTGGTGGAAACAGACGGCAAACGGACAGGGGACAGGAGACATCTGGCTCGGAGGCAGGAGAGCCAGCCGAACACCGTTTGCAGCCTCGCTTTTTCTCCTCCCAGCCCCCGCGCGGGGGGAGAAGGCTAGACTAGGTGGAGGGTCGCGCCGAGAAGAGCGACCACTATCTCCGATATCTCGGACGGGGTCGAGCAAGGATCGAGACGAGTCCGACGACGACCTGCGCGAGGGGGGTTTTCCACCTGCCTTTCCCCCTACCTCCGGCACGACCGGAGTCGCACAGGAGCCGAGGTCAAGCAGGTTCGACTCGGCCAGCTCAAGCTGACCAGCCTTGCTGATCGGCAACCCCGCCGCGGCTGGAGCAGGCCGCGTATCGTGGAGAATAGCGATATTTTTTATTTCATACTGTATCCAGGAAAAAAATAGTATAGGTCATAAAATAGTAAATACCTGGATACTGGTACGGGTATGTTTTAGACGATATCGTTACTGCCATTGGAGAGGTTGGGATTAGTGGTTCACGGTCTACCTCACGCTTCTAAGTCATGTATGGCATAGCAAAAGGGGGGGCCCAGAGACGACAGCCGGTTCTTACTGGTAATGTTGTAAACAATTTCATAAAGTTGTGTGTGTGTGTGTGCGTGTGCGTGCGTGTGTGTGTGTGTGTGCGTGTGTGTATTTGTGTGCATCTGCTCACCAGCTTGTCTCTCTCTCTTTGTGTCTCTCTCTCTTTTGTCTCTCTCTCTCTCTGGCTTTCTCTCTTTGTGGGTGTGTGTGTGTGTGTGTGTGTGTTTGTATGCGCTTGCATACACGATGCGTGGTGGCGTGAGCCTGAGTTTAAGTCTGTGGCTGTGCATGTACGTGTGTGGGTGTGTGTTTGTGCCTCCCTAGATGTTGGTGTGTGTGTGTGTGTGCGTGCATGTGTAACTGTATGCATGTGTGCGTTGGCTCAC
>JAPMLY010003440.1:0-2500 GCA_026401115.1 Tetraselmis chui | reverse complement strand
CTCGTCCTACGGCCCGTCCTACGTTTGCGAAAGGCGCGTAATCCATTTCCACTGCTTTTTCTTGTACGTGTAAGGAATTTTTATTACACGTCACCGGGTTTTTCCAGCCTCGCAAGCCCGTCATCATCGTCTATCGCTAATAATCCTTAAAGATTATTACTTGGCACCGACGAGCTCTTCAGCGGCACTTCCGGAACAGGTCGCCGTGCTTGTCCCACCCTGGTGTGGGTATTACACAGCGAAGGTGTCGGTTTCGTCTTATAGTGCCGGCCTTTCTACTCGGTAGCGATGAGTTACGGAGGTGGGTATAGCAGCTCGCGTGGAGGGTCTAGCTCCGCAGGAGGGGGAGGTTACGGGGGAGGCGGGGGTTACGGCGGTGGTGGTGGCGGAGGGTATGGCGGGGGGCGGCGCGACTTTGACTCCATGCACCTTGCGCGTCCTGACTTCTCCAACCTTCCCGTGTTCGAGAAAAACTTTTACCACGAGCACCCGGACGTCACCGCGCGCAGCGAGACGGAGGTCGAGGCGTACCGCCGAAAGCGAGAGATCACAGTCACGGGCGAGGGAGTCCCCAAGCCGTGTACCACTTTCGAAGAGGCTTCGTTCCCAGGTACGGGTACTTTTTGTCCTGACGGAAGCTGTCGCTGCGACGTCCTCCACTGCCCCAGTCGCTCAGCTCGTCGGCACGCTGTACTGATTCTTGAGTAGATGCCCCTCTCCACCCCCAGTATATTGCACCCCTTGAGGGGCTCTATTCCTTCGCCGTCTGCCGAAAGCTGACTAAACACAATTACAGGCAGCCGGTGCTGTCCTATGACGAGCTTGCGTTTACAAACCTTAATGAACCTTAAATCCTATCCTAACTCAGGTGTTAAAAGCACAGAAATTAATTTTAGGTTATTGTTGTCACTTTGGTTCCGAGCTGTGCAGCCTGTCTGAATCAAAATAGGGCTATCTGCTCAGTTTGTTTACCATTTGCCATTTCAGAATCACGTCTGCCTTACGCGCGTTCTGGAACGCCTGCGGTGGGTTGTGGCTTGTGACTATGCATGCGTGTCTACTTTCCCTCCAGAGTACGTCTTGGCGGAGGTCATGCGCGCGGGGTTCAAGGAGCCCACACCAATTCAGGCACAGGGCTGGCCCATGGCGCTGCTCGGGCGCGATTTGGTGGGGCTTGCTGAGACAGGGTCAGGGAAGACGCTGTCCTATCTGCTGCCAGCCGTAGTGCACATCAATGCACAGCCCTATCTGGGTAAGTAGCGCCTCTATCCACCATTTGCACCCATGTTTAGGTAGTGACGGGGTTTGCGCATTGGCAGGGAATGCTACCGCGTGTTGACGTGGTGTTCCTGCGGTTTCCTTCAGAGCCTGGTGACGGGCCCATCGTGCTGTGCATGGCGCCTACGCGTGAGCTGGCAGTGCAGATCCAACAGGAATGCACAAAGTTTGGCGCCTCCTCGCGCATTAAAAACACGTGCGTATACGGCGGCGCGCCCAAGGGGCCGCAGATGCGCGATCTGCGCAACGGCGTGGAGATCTGCATTGCCACACCCGGCCGTCTCATCGACATGCTGGACTCCCGAGCCACCAACCTCCGCCGCGTCACCTACCTCGTGCTGGACGAGGCGGATCGCATGCTGGACATGGGCTTTGAGCCTCAGATAAAGAAAATTGTGTCACAGGCAAGTGCATGGACTGTTTCGCCGTGATTGACACATCCGTTTTGTCATCCATATGCGGCTGCTGCAGAGCGGAGGCTGAGGGTGTGTTATGTGGCTGCAGATACGACCTGACAGGCAGACATTGCTGTGGAGTGCGACGTGGCCCAAGGACGTCCAGAGTATCGCTGCTGACTTTCTGCGCAATCCGTATCAGGTATGACATGCACGGGTAGGCTTGGATTACGGTATACGATGTTGTGGTGCCGGAGGATGAAGGGATGTGTGAGTTGGGGGGTGTGAAGACGAAGCGACTTGGGTGAGCATTTGGAAGAGTCTATGTCTGAGGTGATCTTTGTGGGCTGAATGGATGGGTGTAGGTGCTGATTGGCTCTGCTGACCTGAAAGCCAATCACCGCATCAAGCAGCACGTGGAGATCGTGCAGGAGTTTGAAAAGTACGGGAAAGCTCTGAGGCTACTGGAGAAAGAGATGGACGGCGGCAAGATCCTCATATTTTGCGAAACCAAACGCGGCTGCGATGCAGTCACGCGGCAGATGCGCACCGACGGCTGGCCTGCGCTCTCCATTCACGGGGACAAGAGCCAGCAGGAGCGTGACTGGGTCCTGAACGTGAGCCTGTCCTCCTCGTAAATTTTTGAGGGCATTTCTCGACCTTTCTTTTATCATTAATAACCATTGGCTTCATGTGTTGGCAGGAGTTCAAAACTGGAAAGAGCCCAATCATGCTCGCCACGGATGTTGCTGCCCGCGGTCTCGGTATGTCCCTCGTCTCCTCTCTCCCCCTCAGCTCCCACACCCAAAGCCACATTCTCCCCATTT
>JAPMLY010003439.1:0-19870 GCA_026401115.1 Tetraselmis chui | reverse complement strand
CTCCAAAGATAATATCTATAAATTACACACACATACACACCCACCTTCCTACACACACACGCGAGCGCGCGCACGGAAACCCACCTCAGACCCAATGAACAGCTCTATACCCCCCCCCATACCCCCCTCTAAAAAAAGAGACCACACAATTACTCAGAATTGTAATACACAATGATATAACATATAGGGACACACCTCTGTGGCGTACGCCAGCACTTCCTTCTCGTTTTTAAAGAGCATAATGTCCTTGGCGTCCTTCACCCGAAGGTACTGATACGCCTTCTCGCTGCAGCTCGCAATCTCCTCCCTCACGGTGCTGGTGAGACAGTCCATGAAGTACTTGAAGGACTCCGCGGGGACGGTGTTCTGGGAAGCCAGCACCTTCCGGTACGCCCCTTCCATCAGGTACTGCTCCAGCTGCGTGGCATGCTTGACGTAGGGGTTGGACTGCGCCTGATGCCCGAAAAAATAAATCAACATAAATAGCCCCCGTTCCCATTCAAAACACACACTCACACTCACACACACACACACACACACACACACACACACACACCAAGAGTGATTGGGAATCAGGTACACCATGACGTACAAGACACTTTGTTTGCAGGTCGTGAGACTGTGTGTGCATATGAGTGCGAATGACACAGCGAAAGAGAGCACTTGCACGCGAATGTCAATATTAACGTTAGCGTCTCTGTGCGTGCGGGTGTGTGGGGGAGCAGAGCATTGTATATTTCCCTTTCAGACAATAGAACATATTTTCAGAACAGGACCATAAAGCTGCAACCCACATCTGCCGGCAAAAGCTCCAGCTCCGTGTGGAACTCGGCGATTCGGTTCTGCACCAGCAGCCTCATAAGATTGAGCGCCACGATGACAAACTCGTTCTCCGAGGGGGGCATGTGGTCCCTGACATGATTGGATAGAGGTCAGCGAATGGTTTTGGTTCAGTCCAGTGCCACAAAACACATAGGGATAAATGTCGTGTATTTTCAGTCCCCCAAAATCACACATATACATGCAAATAAACACACGCGCGCGCGCAAATATCTTTCACCTTGTGTCAGTATAATAAGTCTTCAGCTGCATGAAGTTACGTTCGAAGAGAGTCTCATCCTTCAGCTTGACGCTCAAAAAGACAGCATGCTCCAGGACATCACCTGGAGCGGAGATGCGGGGCAGAAAAACACCATTTAGAAGACTGATAGGACCAAAACATAGGAAAAGGTAAAAGATGTGGCAGTGCGCGCGCGCGCGCGTATGTGTGTAGAAAAAAGGGGATTAAGGGGGCGCACGAGCAAGTATGAGCTCCTTCTGTGCGGTAGACGTCTGCTCATTGTTCGGTGGCAGCGCTGGGAGGGTAGTCAGAGCCAGCTGCCAACGGACCAAAGAGGACAGCCATGACTCAGGAACCATCAGGAACATCCCCACTCCTCCCCCTTCACAAGGCCCACAACCCCTTATGCATCTTTTTGCCCCGCCTCGCAGCGCACTCACCTTCAGCCCGGATAGCATAGAGGTGCACTTCTTGAGGTCATTCTTCTGAAAAGCTTTCTGCGGTGATAGGGGAGGCGAAAGCGGGCGCAGTGTGAGTCACACACACACACACACACACACACACACACACACACACACAAAGCTAAATATACAGTCAAACACACACACACACACACACACACAGCCAAACATACAGTCAAACACACACACATACACATACACATACACACACACACATGAAATTCACGAATAGCGAAAACGGGAAAGCTCGCTGTTTGATATTGTCCACCAGACACCTCCATCCCTCCCTCATTCTCTCCCTCACTCCTTCCCCCCTTCTCTCCCAATTTTCAGTCCCGTCTCGGCTTTCCTGTTTTCGACAGCGCTGGCGAAGGAAGGGGACAGCACATCGATCTGTTCTGTGGCAAAGCAACCGCCACACCGCAGCCCGAGCGTCTTCGCCGCCGTGCATGCGATGGGCCTCAAAGCACGTCGCAATAGCGCGACGTAGCGAGGGAGGCCAGGAGATCGGTCCAAGGAAAAGCGAAGTGGATGGCGTCAGGTCGGTGCGTGCGGTGGTTTCGTTGGTTCACCTTAAACTGGTCGCACTGCTTTACGGCGGCGTTGAGGTCCGCCATTGCGGCCGGAAGCGGAGATCTGGCGCACGCGTGTGGACCTCGAGGCGTGTTGGGGTGGAGCTGTGCTAGGGAAAGGTCGGTGCCGAAAACTCGGCGGTGACGGGTTGCTTCGGGATGCGATCTGGTGCTGCGAGTTGAGAGAGGTCGCCCCGTCCTCTCTCTCATCTCACACTGTCCGACGAACTGTGCGAGTGGAAGACCAGGTTTTACTAGGGCTACCTGGATACTTGGTTAGGTTTAATGTACGACGTCGTCGGGTTATTTGATTTCTGGAAGATTAGGCCGAAGTATTTAATAGTAAATGTCGCCAATAGTTAATGGCCCTAATTAATGCATTTATTGTTATTTGAAAAGTATTACAAAAGTTTACCCTAGGGCACGTTTTGCTGAGCGCGAAAGCAGAGAGTGCCTAGGCTCGTGGCTAGCTACGGCTTATAAGGCACGGGCTAGCTAGAGCTGACCGTTGGGGAAGTCGTTGGTCGTTGGCTGCGTCTAACTGTTTGGGCAAGGTGGTTGCCCTGCAGGTGAGCCGCGCCGATATTAACGGTAACAGTAACCGCTAGAGTTACTGTCCCGTACACATGATATTGGATATGCAAACCTCTAGATTCAAATCAATCTGACCATTTACCCTAGGGCACGTTTTGCCAGTAACCTAAAGCCAAAGGCTTGCACAGCCAGAATTAGTGTTGCGGGGGGGACGGAGTGAGCCAGCCGAAGAACCGCCAAGCAGCAGGTGTTGGGGTCATGGTGGGGTCAATATATTTTCCTTCGGTCACGGAGCTGTTCTTGGCCCAGCCACCCATAAATTTGATTACGGGGAGGGGTGCGCCGATGCAGCTGGCAGCGGACGCCGCGCCTTTCCGTAGGCTGTGCGACGTCCATTTAAAGCCGGCGGGCGCGGCCGAGGTGACTGAGAGAAGGGCGAGGGAGAGCCAGGTGGAGATGGTGGACGCGGCACCCCAATCGGCGGAGGGCTCTGAAGGTGAGAAACTCCAGAAGGCGAGCGGGGGTGGCTGGTTGTAGAACTTAGTGCAAAAAATAGCGCGTTGTTCCGTGTAGTAGTCTATCAGGTTCGCCAGGACGGGGTTAGCGGCTACAGGGATAGCGATGACCAGTTTATCGCTGGCGTCGCGGCGTTGGTCCCCCTTAGACTTCCGCACGTAGAGGCAGATTTGCTGCGAAGGCTTGTCGACCACGAGGTCGCCGGTCTGGCAGCGGGCGCCGGTCTCGGCGCGGCAGAAAAACGTGTAATTGACACACACCGCTAAACAGGCCCTGAAGCGTTGCATCTGGGGGAAGGCAGCAGGGGTCCACGCGAAAGTGTCGTGGAGGGTGTGGGCGTAGTGCAGGATGTCTAGGGCGACTTGTGCGGGTAGCGGGAGGCGAGCGGTGGTAGGTACCAGGCGGCGCTGTAGCATGGCGAGTCCACGGCGGGCGTCCGCTAGGAGTTCGCCCACGGCGATAGGTTGGCGCCGGTGGTCGCGGAAGTACTTGTTAATTGCGCTGAAGTAAGGCTGCAGCGAGCTGGCAGCGACCGTTCCCAAGCGGGCTAGCCAGGCCGTGTAGCGGACCATTGTGGCCGGCGTGGCCTGTAGCGGGGCGATATTTTCCTCTGCACAAAAAATAAAAAACTGTCGAATTGCGCTCTGGTAGCTCAGGTACGTCGAGGGCGCTAGCGAGTTGCTGAGTAGGGCAACCGCTGTAACCCCGAGCTTATCTGATCCTAGGAGGTCTTGAAAAGTTTCAGCCAATTCGGAGGACCAGGGCGACTGTGCTGCTTCGAGGCGTAATTCGTAGCGCGGGGGTCCTGTACGCAGAGGGCGGACGTCCTGTACAGGCGCATTTAATCGGTCCGGGCGTATCGCTCGGCCAATCGCACCGCGTCGGGTGTAGAGCCAAGCGGGGGTGCTAGCCGAAAGGCCACGATGCTCCAAGCGGGAGGTCCGACCCCTTCTTGCCTGCCTAGCCTGCCGGGGAAGAACAGGTCGCGGGACGCTGGGAAGTGCACGGTCTCGGTGGCCAGGCGGGCGAACGCGTGGTACCATGTTTTGTTTCGCCAGTAGGGGGCGATGACTGTTGCCTCGGCTTGAGCTTGTTCGAGTTTCGCGGCGAGTGCGGGTAGGGCCGACCAAGGGGGGTTGCAGTAGTTGTTCTCGCGTCTCCACGCCGAGTCGGGGAGGTGTAGGCAGTCGATGTCCTCGCACAAGGGGTCGCGCCAGCGGGCGTTGAAGCGTGGTAGCTGCGTGTTGAGCATAGACGCGAACCGGTCGATTGTATGCGGGCCCCACCGACGCTGGAGGTGGTTGAAGAGTTGAGGGTTTAGCTGCCAGTCTTCGGAGTCCAGTTCGCGGCTGAGCGTGTCGGCCCAGACGTTGGCGGCCGACCGGATGTAGCGTGGGCGGATGTGGATGTCGTTGGTGTCGAGTAGGAACCACAAACGCCGTAGCTCGGTCATCATGACGGGAGACCGGGAAGTTAGCTTGGTTAGGACGGCGACCACGGCAGTGTTGTCCTCGTGGAGGAGGACTTGTCGTCCTCGGAGTTGCGGGAGAAAGGTTTCGACCGCGTGCCGGACGGCCCGAAGCTCCTTCCACGTAATGTGTTGGAGGCGGTCGGTGGCGCTCCAAAACCCGCGGGCTTGGTAATTGGCGTCCTCGTTGAGGACGGCCCCCCATCCGTAGTCGCTCGAGTCCGCGTGCAAATAGGCGGTCTCGATGGGCTTGTAGATCGACCGGCCGTTGTGTTGGGAGGGTACCGTGCGCCACCACTCGAGGTCGCGCCGGAGTTGGTGGGTGAGGCGCACGCGTCCCCCCCAACCGGTACGGGTAGCCAAAACGTTGTGGAGCTCGCGCAAAAAGAATCGGGCGGGCGCGATGGCGAGGTAGAGAAATTGCGCTTTTCCCGCGAAGGCTGCGAGTTGGCGTGTGGGTAGCCATCGTGCGTTGGACGCTGCCCGTCCGAGCAAGGACGAAGCGTGTTGTGCGAGGTGGTGCAGTTTTGCGAGTGGGGCGCGAAACTCGCCGCGGTGTAAATCCACCGTGAGGCCCAAGTGGTCGCCGACTTGCGTTGGCGTCCATACACCTTTCTTGGGGTTGCGCTGTAGGCCGAGGCTGTCGAGCAGGGCTTGGACGCGCTGCCGAAGTAAGAGTGCCTCGTCGTAAGTGTCCGCCAAGAAGAGGAAGTCGTCCATGTAGGGTAGTAGTCGAGTTCCTCGCCATCGCGCGTTTCGGAGGAAGCGCTTGGACGGGCGGCGTGGGCCGGCCGGTGTAGCTGCGGGCGTGGGAGGTGGTGGGCGGCGTAGGTGGTTCGTAAACACTTGCGTGAGTTTGCAAAAGTAGTAGGCGGAGCCCGACCACCCCATGGGGAGGCACGCGAGGCGCCATAAGGTGCCGCGGTAGTTGACCGTGAAGTAATCCCGGTCTTCCTCCCGGATGCCAAGGGTGTAGTACCCATCGGCGAGGTCGAGTGAGACGAAGTAGTCCCCCGGTCGAGATAGATGGCGGAGGTGCTTGAGGGTCTCGCAAGTCATGTTGAACGTCGAGCAGTAGCGGTTGAGTTCGCGAAGGTCGATAATCAAGCGCCATTGATTGCATCCGGGTTTTGGAACTAAGAACATCCGGGAGACGTAGCGTGGGTTCGTAGAGCGCTCCCACGCGCCGCAAGCCTCGAAGCGTGGTAGTTCCGAGTTGAGAAACTCGAGTTGGTCGGGTGTGGCGTCTAGCATGGAGATGCCATGGTTGAACGGCTTGGGACGTAGGCCGTGCTTGAACTTCACACGTACGCCGTGGCGGATCCAACTTAGGACTTGGCCGCTCGCGCCGATGCGCTCCCACTCCCGCCATTTTCGACGTACGCGGTGGCGCATGAAGGAAGATGTCGGGGAGCAGGAATCGGCGCGGCGGGCCACACCATCATTTCTTGCTTGGGGTTTTAGCCGAGTCGGTCGGCTTGGGTGGGAGGGTTGCTCGTGCCGCGGCTGCTGCTGCTGCGGCGGCCTTGCGTTTGTCGGCGGCGGCTTTGCGGCTCCGAGCGTCGGGGCCGTTGGGCTTGTCCGGTGTGACCTTCGCGAAAGCGGCGCCGGCGGCGGCCTTGCTGGCAGCGTGTAGGCTGACTTCAAGCGTGCGGTCGACGAAAGCTTGGCGTAGCGCGTCCAATGTGCCGGAGACCGCGGTAGGACGCGGTCGGCAGAAGCGTTCGTGTGCCAATTCGGCGAACACGCGGTCCGCATCCGTGCTCGTTTGTCCGCCCTTGGTGAGGCGGAGGAAGCCCAATCGAGTACGGGCGGCCTCCTCCGTCGCTGTGTGGGTGCGATGGCCCGCTCGGATGAGGGCAATCGCTGCCGCCTGCTCCGTAGGTAGAGGTGGGCCGTGCGACAACGTGTCCAAAGCCTCGCCAATTGCCGCGTTGGCGCAACTGTCGAAGAAGGCATAGCACCCGATGTGTAGGTACTCGTCGTATGCGGCTTGGGTGCGTTTGTCGCTTAGGGCACGGGCGGTGTCGTCCGTGAGAGTCCACAGACGTGGCTCCTCGACGTCGCGGGGGGGACGTTCGAGGCCGGCCGGGATGACTTCGCCGTAGTAGGTGAAGTCGACAAACTCGGCCGCGGAGGGGTCGGGTTCGTCGTCGAGCAGGTCGATAGGTGGCTCGGGGGCCTCCTTACCACCCTCCGTCGCTGTGGTCGCGTCGGTGGGAATGGACTGCTGTTGATAAGTAGTAGCGGGTGTGGCTGTCGGCTGTCGAAGCTGAGCGAGTAAGGCAGCGTTAGCCGCCAAAAACTGCTCAGTAATGCGTTGTTCCGATTCCAAAACCGCCGTACGAATCTGTTCGGCTGTGCGTTGTTCGAGTGTGGTAGCGTGAGGGTCGGCCGCTGCGGCGGATGTAGACTGCTCAGGCTGCATATTGGGGAACTGCGTAGCTGAACGAGGGGAAGTGTCGCGTGACGCTCGAGTGCGCATGGGACGAAAAGGTAAAACTGACACCCTGCTCGACTACTAGAGTCGAGACTGCATTCGCGCGAAGCCTAGATTGGCTGAGCGCGAAAGCAGAGAGTGCCTAGGCTCGTGGCTAGCTACGGCTTATAAGGCACGGGCTAGCTAGAGCTGACCGTTGGGGAAGTCGTTGGTCGTTGGCTGCGTCTAACTGTTTGGGCAAGGTGGTTGCCCTGCAGGTGAGCCGCGCCGATATTAACGGTAACAGTAACCGCTAGAGTTACTGTCCCGTACACATGCATAAACATACTGTCCTGCACTGAACTAATTGTTTACAAGAAGAACAAGATGAGCACGGACTGGGAAAGAGGGAGGGGAAACAAGAGGGCAAGAGTGACAAGAGGATCAGGGAATCCAAAGCACAGCAAAAGGAAAGCACTACATTGTGCACAACCCTAGCAGATTAAACTAAGGGAACTCCTAGGCCACGCCGAGAATGCAACACGTGGAGGGGACAAGCGGCGCCTCACGCGCCGCTCGAGGAAGCACGGGGACGCTTGCGGCCCATGGCGCGGGTGAAGAGCGCCGTGGCAGGAGAAGGCATCCCAGCCGAGGAAGAAGCGGTCTCCACGCCGTCCGCAGCGGCGGACAAACCGCGCAAGACGTTGTCCGCGTGAGCAACATGGACGGCGAGAGAGACCTTTCGACGCCAGGAGGCCAACAACTTGCCCACATGCATCCCTTTAGAGGCATGTTCCTGGCTTGGCTAGCTCCGTCAAGAAACTTGTGGCGTGGCCGCCGAGAGTACCAAATTCCGTGACTGCAAAGGGAATGAAACGGATGTCGGGGCGACTCCTCACCCCCTCCGAGTACTTCTCGAACTTGGTCTTCTCAGCATGGCGGAGAGCGACTTCGGGTGACGGGGGGCTAGAAACGCCGAACAAACCGGAAACCACGGCATCAAGAGCAAGTTTTGAGCCTCGAATGCCGTGACAGTGCAAGACACCCACATCCGCGGGGAGACCGTCGTTGCCGTTGGGGAGTCGAACTAACATAGTGGGATCTGTGAGAACCTCGACGCCAACCCCGAGTGCGCCACGAACCTCGGAGATGATTTCCACAAGGGCCGTCACTAACCAAGAGTGGGGCGGTGTGGACCGGAGCATCTCCGCCGCAACGAGCCAAATGGTCCGCAAAAGCAGTGGCCCACGCATCGTCCGACATGTCAACACCCGCCGACGAGAACGCATAGCTTGAACCGAGAGATGGCAAGAAGCACAAGCAGTGGGGGCGCGTAGAGAAGAGAGAATGCTGGATGAGGGTAGACCGAAGATGCGACAGACAGCGACGCGGAAAACTGCGTCGTAGTGCTCAGGGAAATTGTCACGGAGCTCGCCCATGCGACCCGAAGTAGGCGGGTCCGAAGCCAAAAACGCAAGGGCGCCGTGGCCGAGACGAGATACAAATCGCCTAGACTCCGGCCGAGCGCGGTTGGAAAACGTGGGAGCGAGCTTCGCGAAGCGAAGCAAGTTGACGCGCTCACCGATGTCGGCTTGTAGCTTTGGAAAGATGTCCGTGGCAAACGCAGAAAGGGGGACGAGCGAGGGTAGGCCATCAAGGGACCGAGCAATCTATTCGTTGTTTGATCGGGCTTCGGCTACGCAGCCTGCGCGAGCCACCGTTGGACGTTGCGGGGGGAGCATCGCTAAGCCTGTGGTCGTCAAGGGTTCTGACTCGGCGAGAGCGTGAGAACCGCACGCAGCGTCCAAGCGCGCCCACGACGAAGCGAGTTCTGACGACCACATGGGTTCGCTATCGCCGTCGTCTCCGTCCGGTGTACCATGCCTTCGGAACACCGCTGTGCTCATAGCAGTCGCTAACCGTCCATACATGGTCGGCTCCATTGGAACTTCGTCTTGGGAATCCCCGCGCACGCGAGCATCTTGTGCTGTAAGGAAACGGGTAGCTGAGCCCACTGCCAAACCGGCCGCTCCGACATGGGCCGCATCCGCCAAGGCAACCAAATCCCCCACCCCCATGCCTCCGAAACGTATGGGAAGAAATATCTCGGAGCGAGTGTTTCGGGGTAGGCTAGGTGCGGGAAGGCCCAATATCTCAGCCGCCACATCTAGGGTGGCATTGTCAGCACGCTCGAGGAAGGTTACGACGGTGTCACCGTAGCCCTCGCCCCTACCAAGACCTCGGGGGACTGTACGGGCAAAGTGTCCGAAGCGGCGGTTGCAATGTTGATGGATACGAATGACAGTTTGACAGTGCCGGTGAGCCGCTAGACCTTTAGACGTTCGCCGTAGGCCTCATACTTACTGAAGGATGCTTCGAACACGTCTCGAGCAAAATCGGATGTACCCATTGCCCCCCCCAATACTTTCGTCCATTCCGTGGAGACATTTACTCCCCGCATGATGTGATGGCCGTCGGGTAAGTTATCGAAAGCATCACCGATACCCAAAGGGGAATACAAACAGTTTTTGCGGATTGTTACTGTGAGGCCAACGCTAGCATACGCCTCCGGCATAGCGTCGCCAATAGCCACGAGAGACGCAGGGGGTCCTAGGAAGTGACCATCATCAGATTAACCGCAGACAACGGATTCGTTCGGGGCAATCGCAGCCAACTATTTGTATACCCGGGAGGCAACTATTGCGAAGAACATGACCCCGAGAACGCAACCTTGATGGACTGCATGGGTACTCGGGATGCGCATGGCCGGGCCGTGAGCATTTTATGAGCCGTAAACGTACAAGGTAGATGGACGGCCATACAACATAGTAGCGATGCGGAGCAACGGTCGAAGCGCGGGATTTGCTGACAACTCCTCAAACAAGGGACGCCGCAAGAACTCGTTGAACGCGTTGGATGCGTCGCCTTGCATGTCCGCCCAGTCCGGTGACGCGTCAAGAGCGGCTCGAACCATGAACTGTACGATCTCAGCCCCGCCGCGGACGCCGACCCCAAATTGGTACCGAGCAGCCAACCATTGAGACACTTCGTCACCAATTACGGCGAGAAGCGCGCGATTCGCGAATCGAACTAAGACGGACCCAATTCCAATCGGGCGCAACGTCCCCTTTTGTTCGCGAAGTTCTTGCTCTTGTGCGCGTCGTTGTTCGGGATCAAGCTTGCACTTAACTGGTACGATACTTGTTTTCAATCAATTGACGAGGGGAATTGTCGGATAGAAGCAGGCTCTAGCGACTAGCGATATCAATATTTGGTTCGGACCCGGTCAATGCCCCGCGACTCGTGAGTGATTAGTACGATGGACGGTAGAATGAAGGAGACGGCGACTAAAACTTGAGCCCGACGGGGGGATTCGGTATCACACTTGACTCCGACTCCGACTCGGGGTGTTTGTAAGTACGCAATTTCGTGAGGTTGACGGGTCCTTGGAGGCAAGCAAGGGACGAGGAGTTCGCAACTCGGCTCCCGTTGAGCTGATCGATACCTTACCTAAATATCATGTGACATCCCGGCGAGCGGTCGGCCCCTCGACGAGGCATGAGGGTCGAAGGGAGGAAAAAGTCGCAAACCCGCGCGCATGGACACGACCGACGGCTTTCATTGAAGGCTACATCTCTGTACGCTTACTATTGCAAGAAATTTTCTTGTTTTAAACGGCCTTTGTCGGCGTGACGGGTGAGTAGCCGACTAAAACATCACTTGCAACATGGACACCCCATGACGCCCCGTACGCACGTGCCGTGCACTTACATGGACATTGGGCTACATTTTAATGTGAAACAGTTGGAGGTGAAGCATGTGGTTACACGGACAGTCGAGCCGGCCACAAGGAGGGCAAGAGTTGTGGCGCCAAAGGGAGTGAGAGAAGGTAGACCGACGACCAACAAAGGCACCGGCACGGCCAGGTGGCCGCCACTAACGGGGAATACCGTACCGCAAATAGCACAACACTAAGTTTTGAGGTGGCAAATATAGTACGCCTTGTACTTAAGCGACATGGAACGGGATGCTAGTGCTAATACCCTCCTTCAAGATGAGCCTCCGCATCAACCCCATAAACTAAAGATCAAGCATCAACTGCAATGCATCAATTTTTTATGTATCGTCCGTTTTATTTTTCTCCTAATTTGTGGACGCATCGATTAAGTAGGACGCTAATTCGTAGACGCATCGACTAATTGGGTGACTTATTCGTGGGCGCGTCGATAAAATGGAGCACCTGTTCGTGGACGTATTGATTATATAGGGCACTAATTCATGGACGCATCGATTAAGTACGACACTAATTCATGGATGCATTGATGCATGTAATAATGCGAGGCGATTGCACTTGTGTATAGACATGGGTCTCCTCACACATACAATTTTAATGAAATGATAAGCCGGGTTACTACCGGATGGTGGATGTGTATACAATTTAGCAGGACCTGGCGCCCGCCGGCGACGGCGCAGCCGCGGTGGCCCCGGAGGGGGGTGCGCTCGCGGTCCCGTCGGCACTTACCCCCACCCCCTTCTTGTGGGCTATAGTAACCCTATAGCCGTGCAGTGCCTTGCACGGTTCGGGGCTTGGCGGGATGAATCCGGCAGATGTGATTCGCGCGATCTGCCTCGATGAGGCCTCGGTACGGAGGGTATTTTAACATCATGGTATATGTACAACCAACGCCACGATCTTCCGCTGAGACAGTCCGATATTACTTTTCAAGGCTAGATACTCCCGAATACTCACATGCTTAGGGAACGGGAGGAGGGTATACATATATACGGGCAAAATTGCGGCGGAAGGTGGGTGTTGGAGTTGGCGGCGGACACCTCGGAAGCATCGCCAAGGAAGGACGCTCGCTAGACGTCGACTAGCCATGTGAACGTCGAGCCTCCCCATGCCGGGTGTGAGGCACGACGGGAAGCATGCCGGAGGCGGGTCACAACCGGAGAAGCGGCAAGGTCTAGCGGCGGAGGTCCTCATCATCGACCGCCGCCGGAAAATAAAGCTCGGTACGGGGGTAAAAAAATTCCGTACCCATAATCTTTTGAGGACGGCGCCTCGATGTGTTCGACAAACCCCTTCTCTAGTCGTTGCCTAATTATTGGCACGCTGCCTCGGGTACTGTGCCTAGGGCAATCGCAACGGCACACTGCTCATAAAGGCGCCCCCTAGCAGCATATACCATTGAGGGAGGGTGCGGGCGGATTTTGTCCCATCAGTCATGTGTTGGAAAACATACGGCAAATAACCGAGGACATGAAATAATTCAGGCACGGAGGCAAGAGCGCTTGCCGGGCACCGTCTCTAGCTGTGGACTTCCTTTCCTTTCATGCCCCCGAAGGAGGAGGGAATATCCTATACTAGGAGTCGAGTTGGGATGAGAATAGCAACGACTGTCTCGGACGAGGGTGTGCGTGGATCGAGACGGGACCTTCGACTACCTCAACGAGGGAGTTGTTCGACCCCCCCCCCCCCCCCCCCCCCCCCTCAACTTAGGCACGACCGGAGTCGCACATGAGTAGAAGTCGGGTAGGCCCGACTCGACAAGCATAGGTTTAGGGTTTGTTGGCCGACCAGCTTGGCCGATCAACGCCCTCGCATCGGCTGGAGCATGCCGCGTATCGTGGAGATTAGCGACACATTCTCTTTCATACATGAGCAGAGGTCACATAGGCCAGACTCAACAAGCACATGCTGAGGAGCTTGGCTAATCAGCGCCCCCGCCGCGGCTGGAGCATGCCACATGTCGTGGAGAATAGCGACATTTTGTATTTCACACCGTTGGCAGAAAAAAATACATATAGAAGGAAAAATGTCGACGTGTATGGTTTAGACGGAATCGCCACTGCCATTGAAGAGGTTGGGATTAGTGGTTCACGGTCTAGCCCCAGCTTACAAGTCTTAGGTGGCATAGCAAGGAGGGCCCAAAGAAAACAACCGGTCTCACTCGGTGTTGTTGTAAACAATTTCAGTTTCAATATTATTCATACTTGTTTGCACAACAAAATATAGATAAAATCTGAATTGCTTACGGGCATGATTTAGACATTATCGTAACTGCCAATGGATAGGTTGGAATTGGCGATTCGCGGCGCAAACGCGACCTAATAGACATAGATGGCAGTTTTCATGAACGCCCAAAGACATCAATCGTTAGCTCATTCTTGTTGTAAATCGTTATTTTCATTTTCATTTTCATTTTCGTTTCGCAAGACTATAGTGCCATTGTCTTCTACATCGATCTTACTTATGAAATTTCAAATGGGGTGCATCGATGCAACCGATGTCCCGGAATTCTATACGTAACTCGTTGCACATCGATTAAATACATAACTAATTCATGGATAAGCATTGATTAATTAGGGTACTATTTCATGTATACATCGATTAAATATGATACTACTTCGTGGACGCATTGATCAAATTGGGCACTAATTTGTGGACGCACTGATTAAACATGGTACTAATTCATAGATACATGGATTATTGAAATTGTGCAACTATAATATCGGCAAATATAACCAATTGGTGTCTAACGGCCATCAATACTCATCAATATAGGACACTTATGAAAACGGTTGGACCGGGTACTCTTCGACCATGTACACCTATCGACACACCTATATGTAATGTGTGCCGACGTTCCTCGGAGGCTGAAAATTGTATAAGCAACTGCAGAAATTGACATAGTTCCCCGCCTAAGAAGTTACACAATGGATAATTTTCAATAAAGGAAAACAAATTCAAAAATCAAATCTACTTGTCAAGAATGCAAAATCAAACTGCTGCCCGACCTTCACGATGCACGGCCCGTTCCCACCGAACCGGGGTGCCGACCGGCCTAGGCCAATCTGCGTTTCATAGGGGCGACGAGCCAGCCTAATCTAGCTCATGCGCGACTTCGGTCTTGCCGGAGATAGAAGGGGAAAGGCTAGCGAAAAACTCCTCCTCGTCCGATCGTCTTGGGCACTTCTCACGCCTCTCCACCATATGGCCTTGGGCAAGGGGGAGGGGGGGGGGGGGGGGGGGGGGGCTAGTGCCAATCTCTCATGCGCGAACACTAGGCATATCACATTCCCAATCACTAATCCCTTCATGGAGGATGCCCCATATGACATTACCACCCCCGTCACGCCCCCCACTACACCCAACCACGTTGTACGCGATTCGTCGTCTTGCTTTGCAACCGCTGCCTATGTCCAGCGGACGAACATGAAGGCCGGGGTCTTCACATAGAACAAAGCCTCCTTGACCCGCTCAACCGGCCCCCACATCTGCTCGCTCAAGGGACCGCCGGCCACATAGGCCGAACCGCATACGTACCCACCAGCGGCACACATCCCGGCGCCGGCAGCCACCAATCATGCCTTGAGCAACAAATTTGATGTCGCTTGGCAAAAGGCCATACGATTGGAGCTTGCTACTCCGCACAACAAGGGTACATTTCGCATTGAGAACCTGCCGCTCGGGCGTAACGCCATTGACAACAAATAGGTCTTCAAAGTCAAGGCCAAGCCGGATGGCTCAGTCGATCGCTTCAAGGCGCGCTTGTTTGTTGCAAAAGGCTTCAGTCAACGGCCACGAGTAGACTACTCACAGACGTTCGCTCCCATTGTCAAGCTTAGCACTATGCGCACAGTCTTCGCCATTATTACTGCCAAGCGGAACATGCACATGCACTCCGCGGTCATCGTGACAACATTCCTAAATGCCGACCTCCATGAGGAGATCTACATGAGCCAACCCATATGATGAGACGAGGGGTAGAGGATGGGGCAACTCGGGTCATGCGACTGCTTAAAAGCATCTATGGGCTGAAGCCGACTTCGCGTGAGTGGTACCAAGTCTTCCATCTGTCTCTTTCCTCCCTTGGCCTCAAGCGAGCGACGTCCAACACGAGATTCTACACTATAAACATTATGTGCATGGTATCTGCACTATTATTTTCGACTCATTCTCATCGTCTCCGACTCCCTCAGCAAGTGGACCAAGTCGGCGAAGCGGGGGCCATCGGGGGGCTATTCCGCATGTCTGACTTCGGTGAGGCCAAGTTCATTCTCGGGATGAAGATTGTCAGGAAAGGGGGTGCCGGCACCATCAGCCTCTCTCAAGAGCATTACACCAAGGAGATCCTCGAGAAGTACGGCATTTTGGACAACACGCCCTCAAAGGTGCCCATGGCACACACGCACTATCGAGATAGAGAGGTCGCATTCGACCATGAAAAAGGGGCCCTATCGCCACTAGAGCACGAGACCTTCCGTGACATCCTCGGACAAGTTGATAATTCGTGCATGTGTACCATACCGGACATTGCATTCGCAGTCAGTGTCACCAAAAGATGGCAGACAACCTCCACGCAGATGCACATGAAACACCTAAAACGCTTTCTACACTATCTATCTCAATTGGACAAGGCCAACGAAAATCGCCTATGGGAGGGCATATTTACTAATAACAATACCAACGACATCATCAAAGCGTTCTCGGATTCGGACAGGGCAACATACATGACCACTAGACGATCGCAATCCGGAGAGGTGGTCATGCTCAACGGCGGAGGGGTCAACTAGACTTATCACAAGCAAAATGAGCTAGTAAATGGCTCTCTCCACCGCAAAAGCGGAGTACGTGGCGGTCAGCCGGGCCGGGAAGAAGCTTGTGCACTTCCGGCAATTGATACAAGATGTCCACCGATAACAAGGCGGTGCCACAACGGACTATGAAGACACCGGGGGAGCAGTCAAGCTCGCCAACAACCCCATGGCTTCGAACATGACGACGCACATCGACATCAAGCACTACCATATTCGAGAGCCGGTGGATACGAAGTCAACCGCGGTTGCATCAATGGGCACGGCATACATGTTGGGAGATGGTTAGACGAATAAGACACTACCGGAGCCAAAACACACCGTGATCTGTAGGCCCTGCATATCAGCGGCACCAATTGGAGGATAGGTTGTTTGACATTACTGCTAATGATCTAGAGGGGCTATCGTAGTACATCGTTGTCAATACATGGACGTTCACGGTTGTGAACCTTATCATTGAATACGTATATAGGGTAAAGGTAAATAAGATACAAGCTACAATTTAGGATGTTGTTGTTCAATTTTTGTGTAAACATTGCCGAACGCCTCGGCGCTCGCACTTGCCTCTCGACTCACCTCAGCAGTCACAAGCACTTCCGACAAGAACGGGCCTAAATAATAGTTCCGTTTTCATGATTATTGAAAAATCTTGTAGGGATATGGCCTTATTCGAAATATTTCTAGCTAGTTGCTTGACATGCCTCCGCTAAAATAAACGGCACCTCGTATTTTTTTCGATTGCCCCCCTCCATCTACCATCCCTACAAGAGTGCCTTGACGATAAATATTATCGCTCGTCACAGATTTGTAATGATAGAGTTTTCATAAACTGGCCTTAAGTGAGCTACAAGTGAAGCAAATGCACTATGGGAACCTAGCCTTTACATGAAGGAGGCCACGTCTTCCTCGGTTGGGATTGCGTCTGTCTCCTGCCACGGCGCATTTCACCCGCGCCATGGGCCGCAAGCGTTTCCGCGCTTCCTCGCGCGGCGCGTGAGGCGCCGCTCGTCGCCTCCGCGTGTTGCATTTTTTAACGTTGCGTGGGAGTATCTTGTGTTCTCCAATGTTTCATCTACTAGATTCGTGCACAATGGAGTGCTTCCCTTTGCCGTGCCTTCGGCGCAGCCATAATTTCAAGTATAACTTTTTGATCCAACTCCCGCGTCTCCCTCTCCAACTTCCGAAGCTCAACCTCTTTCTCCAGTTCATGTAGCTCATGTAGTTGCACCTCTTTTTGCACGGATATATCTTTTCCCCTCACCTCCCACTCCCGCTTGTCTTTTTCTTTTTGGTACTCCAACTTTGCATCCTGCCAAAGGGTGACTTTTTTTCATGCAATCCCATTCCGTACAATGTATGACCTGAGGTGGGAACGACTACATCTACGGGGTGGTATCTGCGGACAGGGAGAACCTCTATCTTGGTAGCTTTCGCTACTTTGTCTTCTTCCATTGAAGTCCTCCGTCTTTCCAGCAGCCGCCACACCCCCCTCGAAAACTCGGCAGTCTGCTCGACCTTGTGGCTGTCGACTCCGCTGTTGTGGTCTCTTCTCCCTCGTGGTTAGAACGGCCAGTATATCTATGTGCTCCTTCTCCAACCGCATGACGTCATGCATCCCCCTCGGCTTCAGTAATAAAGCGTCAATGTCAGACACATACGTTATCCTCTTCGCACCAGTGTCCATTTTCCGCCTCCAATCACTGAAGTCTTCATCGTCGTGCTCTTCTCGCTCCGCATCCCTCAGCGTCGCCTTTCGCAGAGTTGGGTCCGTTTCCTTTATTTGTATTTCACGTGACTGCAACGTAGGTGGTCATTATGGCCGTGCATTTTATCATATGGAGCGACGGAAACGCGATGACGAAAGATCGAAAAGTGGGGCGCGCGGGTGTCACTCACCTGCAACCACACGGTTGCATCCGCACACGCGTCCTTACATGCGACTTCAGCCTCCCGATCCATCAGCCTCGCCGCGCCTCTACCGCCTTTACGCCGGATAGCTCGCGCTCGCGTGCGGTCTGCGGCGATGGCCTCACCCGCATCTTTTTTAGGTCTTTCATAGCTGGGTTTTATTGTCTGCATTAAAATAGTAAGAAGCAAGCAAAAAAATTAGCGAGTGCAAAAAACTCTCATGCGTGACGTAGGGTTATATATAGACAAACAAACATGCGTCGCCGCTTCCATGTCTTTAATATTATCCATCACGCGTTGCCCGGCAGACTTGGAGTCGTCATCGTATGACCAAGTGGTGGCAAGTTTCCCGTCGCGGCGCCGACAAGTCTATGCTTTCAAGAACACATCCATCTTGGCCTCAAAACACTTTTGATACCACGACCCCCATCTTTGCAAAGTTCGGGCAAGTTCACGCGGGAGCCCTCCGGGAGCGGAATCGTGGCAAGCACAATAAGGTTTCTCGCGGCGTTAAACCATGCGGGTTTGGTCTTGTGGTCGATGCCGTCCAAGACCAATCACTAGAGGCGTCCGGCCAGTTAAGGTATAGTGTCGAGATAATCGACTTGTCGACACGAGGGATAGATGTGATAGGGAGGCGCTTTGGGGGCCATTGGTGTTTTCTAAACGCATGTCGCCTAGGTAAGCCCGCGCCACACCAGTAACCTCATTTAACAAATAGTGCGCCTTAGTTACAAGGGAATCGCGTGATGCGGGTGCGAAGTGAACCAACTTAACGCCTACACCCAACAAATCTGCGCCCTTGCGTGCTCTGCTGCTGAGACCCTTCATCGACCTCTGATTTTTTCACCCCCACGCAAAATTACTAGAGATGCGGCATACTCCTGAACCTAATACACACCACAGGTGACTTTACAATCGTGTTCTATTTGTTTTAGTTCGTGGAGGTGTTGTGCGTAGATATCTCCCGCGCTGTTTGGAGAGGCCTGGTGGTTGTCGAGGGTAGCAACCGCGTTGCCTTCGCCAATGCTCCTCCTTTGTTCTGCCGATATTACTTCGAGGCCCTTATTTCCGGCGCATGATATGGGCGCTTTACCGCCTCTCCTACCGTATCAAATATCCTTGACGGCGGGGAAGATTGCACCTTGGCTGCGCGGCGTGTAAAGGAAGATCACTTATCGTTTACTCATCTTCAATCTTCACAAGTGATGTATCAAGTGTGTTTCCGCAATCAAGGTCATCCAAGAAGTATTTTACCGTGCTTTGGATTCCGTGATCCTCTTGTCGCTCTTGCCTTTTTGTTTCCCCTCCCATCTTCCCTGTCCGAGTTTATGTTGTTCTTCTTGTAATCCAATCAGTCATGCAGGAGCCCCCCCGCGCCTTCATCAACCGCCGTCGTTCTGCTTCGTCAGTTGTCAGTTCCCAGCGTACAGGTACATGTACTCGCTCACACACGATGAATAATACAAATATGATAAGCCATCGTCAAAGCAACAGTATGTACCCGTACTAAGCAGTGGAAGTATAAGGGTAGGTGGTTCTCGAGTATATAGAGGAGATGATGATTATTATTATTCAACGATATTTTGTACGGGTTTGCGTTTCACGACCCCGCTGTAGTAGTCACAGAGAAAAATATAATAAAAAGCGGTCAACGCGCCGCGACTGATGCACGGCGCGACGGAGGGGACGGAAGGATGAGACGGCCACGACTGGAGCTACAGCGACGAGGGGATCTGCTGTCACACTTGACGACGACGACTCAGAGCGTCAAGTGCGATACTTCGTCAGGTTGACGGACCACTTGGGGCAAAGGACCCGTGGCTCTCACAACTGGGCTCCCGCTGTATTGCTCGATTGCTGACCCGAATATCACGCGACGCCCCGGCGAGGGGTCGCCCCCCCTGTGCGCGACATCACGGCCGAAGGGAGAAAGAAGCCGCGACGCCGGGCGCCATGGTCACGACCGGGGGTCTTTTCAAGGCTACGGCTATATGCTTGCTACTAGCAACCCTATTTCAACTTTCAACAACCACTGCCGACGTCACGGGTGAGTCGCCGTATAAAACAACATCAGCAGCACCGGCACCCCATGACGCCCCGCACTTGCCGTCCACTCACACGGACAGCCGGCTGCTTTATCCGGTGAAACGTTCTGAATTTTTCAATTGTGGCTCATCCTCACCTGCCCCAAACACACACACACACACACACACACACACACACACACACACACACACACACACACACACACACACACACACACACACACACACACACACACACACACACAAACACACAAACACGCACATAAATGCCAATACACACGTG
>JAPMLY010003438.1:0-18333 GCA_026401115.1 Tetraselmis chui | reverse complement strand
GGCCGAGGCTTGTCGAGGGCGAGGTTCTGAGGCTCCGGAGGGTCCGTTCGTCGACGTCATGCGCATTTCGGCGAGTAGAAGCTCCTTGGAACGGGTGGTCTTTCTGAGCTTAAGAGAGGGTGGTAAGTGTAGGGATGGCGGGGAGAGGATGAGAGGGTAGGGGAGGGGGGATTGAAAAATTGTAAGCAAGGTGTGGTAGGTATTAGAAGTAGGGCGATAGTGGGGAACTGTGACAGAGGGGGCTGTCGATATCGTATCAAAAGTGCTTCGGGGCTTCCGAGAGAAGCCTCGGAGCAGGCCTAAAGGAAGTGGGGACTGTAGGGGCGAGGGAGTACGTGTATCGCAGGGACTGTTACGGGTTCGGGACTGCCAGACTGATTCTGTAAGGGAGGGGCGATATTTCCGGGGCAGGGGGGTGCGCGGGGGGGCGGGTGATCGGTTAATTATTCGGGTAGAGCAGGTCGGGTGGGCTAAACTCTGCAGGGGAAGCACTGCCATTATCACAGCGACGGGCGAGTAGGGCAGAGCATGGGGCGTGTAAAAGGGGGGAGGTAGAGCGAGTGCACTAGGTTCTACAGTGTGGTAATCGCAGGTAAGCGCTAGTGTCTGTTGAGTTAGGCGTGTTATCGCGGTAAAAGTAAAAAAGGGAAGAAAGGTAAAATAGAAAAGGATGAAGCGGAGAGGAGCAACGACTGGAGCGAGTGAGGGATAGAGCGAGGGAGCAGGGGGAGGGCAGCAGGAAGAGGGGAGACGGGGGTGTCTGATCAGGGCGGTGGTTAGTGCAGTTGTAAGAATCAGGCCTGTAAATAAAATTTCTAAGGAAGACGACTTTTTGCGAGTTACAGGGTGATGCATTATTGATCGAACTGTGCAGCTCTTTGGCTGGGAAGCATTAAGGTGGGGAGAGGGTTTCGATTTAAGTGCCCTGATAACCAGTGTATCAGTGCAGGCTAGCGGGAGGGGTCGCTGGGTAATATACAGGGCCGTGTTGTGGGACGGGGGGTGGCGGTCGGCGAGCGGCGAGTTCGGGCGAGAGGGAGCGTGTAGAGCAAGGGCCGGCGCGACAGGCCAGGCAATTTGAGCAGCTGCGAGTGGACTAGTGTAGTTGCGGGGTAGGTAGGTAGCATGAGAGGGGAGGGGGCGTCGGTGAGTACAGATCAGGGCAGTGGCGTGTGCAGGGGCAGGGATCAGGCCTGTATAATAAATTTTGTTTTCTCTGATTAAAGAAGATGATTTTCGAGGTACATGATGGTGCATTAGTGGTCGAACTTTACAGCACAGTGGTTGGGACGCACTAAGGTGAGGGAAAGGTATCGGTTTAAGTGCGCTGGTAACGAGAGTATCAGCGGGGGTTAGCGGGAGGGGACGGGAGGTGTTAGACTGGTCCTTACTGTGGGACAGAGCGGGACGATCGCACCAGTACGGGTCGTCTGTGGGGGTTGTTGAGTCAGCGGCCCGTCCCAGGTCAGTGGTTGACCTAGGAGCGGCGAGGACCGGAGGCGTCCGGAGTCCTCTGACTGATGAGGATTCCAAAGCGGTGCCCAAGTCTTGGGCGGATGGGGGTGGTTGGGGCACAGTGTTGAGTAGAGCGAGCGGATGTCCCGCTTGATAGCTCCGGGGGTTGTAAGGGTCCGCGGTGGGCGCCTTCACGGGCCGATCCCGCGATGGCATAAGCATCTGCCTGTAGGTGGGGGGGGGGGTAGGGGTCGAAGACATGGCGTTCGAGCAGGATTTCGAGTGGTGGAGATAAGTAGTGGAGTTGAGTGTGGCTTTTCGAGTAGGTGTTTGAGAGTAGTGCGCGTGTTGGCTGCACGCGACCAGGTCCGATGGGGCCTGGGTTTGGTGGATGTTGGCGGCGGACAGGGACGTCCGGACGCTCGGAGGGGCGCGATGTGGCGCGCCGCCTACCGGGGAAGAGACTTTTTGTAAGCGATGTGGTTTTTTGGTGTGTCGCAGTACTTTGACGGGTACATGTGTGGTTTTCGAAGTGGATGGCGCGATAGCTGTCGGGGGGATGAAATTCAAATCCCTGGAAGCTGCGCCTTTGAGTGTGTACCGTCTGGTGTCGCTACGGATCCACTGACCATTTTGAGCTAGGCTCGGGTGGGGAGAGGTGAATGGTACACGCTGTTCAGCGGCCCTGTCCACCAGTCTTGCGCTCGATGGGAGGCCAGGCCCAGAGCGAAGACGATCGGCGTTGCTCATTCGAGCTACCGACCCATCCCCGTGTTTTTGAGGTTCAGTAGTACTTTAGTAGTACTTTGGATCTTTTTACTGTCTTTAGTGACGGTAGGATACGTTTTGTCCATTCCATCACACACACCCTCAAAACCCGCTGCGAATCAGGCATCCGCACACACCTCGGCAAAATCAAAGCACACAACCACTCACTAGGCCACGACCTCGCAGACACACTCGCTAACCAAGTTGCGGACGGACACCCACCCGACACAACATAGACCATAGGTTTAGCCATGTCGATAGGTCATTGGACATGGCCAAAAATCCTCATTCCACAAACCCTAGGGGAACCCATACCCTACAGATACACCAACCTCCAAACATATGCACACACATGCAACATCAAACACACACGCACGCACGCACACACACACACACACACACACACACACACACACACACACACACACACACACACACACACACACACACACACACACACACACACACACACACACACACATCCCTCTCACACACCACCAAACACGGTACCCTCCTTGCCCGCGCCGCGGAGGACGGAGCCGATTTCAAATTCCACAAAAAACACACCACCCTCACCAACATCCAGTTCACCCACAAGCAAGAATTCATGTGGGGCGTACACAACACCCGCCTCCTCACCCAAACCCCACTATGCGTTGCCCCATGTGTGGCCAATTCACCAGCAACGGCCACATGGCTTGTAACTGCCCCACCAGGTATGGCCTAAGATAAGACCGCCACAACAGCGCGCTACAACTCCTCCTCTCCCTCATGGAACGCCATAACGGAGGTCGATGGGAAACCATCACCGTAGACTTTGGTAACAGACCCATCAAATCATTCGCTTCCCCCACACTTACCCATACCCCTCATGACTGTCATCCCCCTCACCCCACCCACATGCCCACCCGCCTTGTTGTTGCTGACAAAGCCGTCTCGCCCGACTCCCTCACCGCATGCCCTGCAATCCTCCCGAACGAGTCCCCCCCCCCCCCCCCCGCCCGCGTTGAGACCCCCGGCACACAAACCCGATTTTATCCGCCTCCTCGAACCCCGATACGTCGGTCACACGAACGGTCGCCGCCGATACTCTTCAAACCAAAAGATTCAGATAGGAGAATGGAAATAATGCACGGACCACAACCTCTCCCACACAACTCGACCAATTTGCGCGAAATACACCCCCCTCGCCAATGCCATCCCCCAACACTAGTTTGGTAGAGAAATCGACATCCTTCCCATCGTCATGAGCCGCACGGGTACACCGCACTCATCAACCATCACAAGTCTCACCTCCCTTTTCACCCTCCACACTGATTCACTTGACAAACTCATCTCAAAAGCACGACTCGACACATCACGCATCATTTCACAACTCCATACACACATTGCCCAATGACTACATCATCTCCTTCTCATATCGCATCAAATCCCGCACAACCGCTCGCCGCGCCTCCGCACATTGTACCAACGCACGCTTCACCACTGCCCACAACACACTCCCCCGGGGGAGGGGGGGGGAAGGGGGGGGGCGGGGGGGAGGAGTAAAAACCCCCACCACCCTTTGGAGAGGTTGGACTTAGGCGGATAACGGTCTATTCTTGACTTGTAAGTTTCCTAAATGGCATTGTTGGGAGGGCCGAGCGACAGTAGCCGGCGCATACGGTACATGTTGTAAATTATTTCAATTTCAGTGGCACGCCTTCGGTTCAATCGGTCCATGACGACGTACTTCTCCTTCGTTGTGGAAGATGGGGCCCATGGGGGCCGATTGGCGCCTATTGCGGGTGAGTTGGTTAATCGCTTGGATATTTTGATGGTAGTGCGTCACTTCCTTGGCATGGGTGCTGCAGACTTTCGTTCATTGCGTTCTGACCGTTAAGTCCGCATGCAACATTTCGTGCGTCGATCTACTTATGTTCCCTTTCGACATGTTTGGGGGGATGTGCGGCGAGAATTCATGCAATCATGCAACGTCTTTATGGTTGTTCTTCGTGGTACTTTGGGTTCCCATCTTCGCGAAGGTTTGCAATAATAGGGCAGTGCTTATGATGTGGCATGCTTTCTTCTTCCTCGGGCTTAGGCAAGTGGGGTTTTTTCCGTCTTGCTCCTTTTTGCTTGGAGTTTTTCTCTGCCTTTCTTGTGAGAAATTTACAAATTATGTCAACATTGTTGCATTAAGATCGTATATCCGTGTTATTATCATTGATGGCCCACGATCGGTAGCTCCGTGACAAGTTCCTTGAGCACTACGACGCAGTTTTCCGCGTCGCTGTCTGTCGCATCTTCGGCCTACCCTCATCTCGCATCCTCTCTTCTCTACGCTCCCCCACTGCTTGTGCTTCTTGCCATCTCTCGGTTCAAGCTATGCGGGGTGCGTTCTCGTCGGCGGGTGTTGACATGTCGGATGATGCGTGGGCCACTGCTTTTGCGGACCATTTGGCTCGTTGTGGCGGAGATGCTTCGGTCCACACCGCTCACTCTTGGTTAGTGACGGCCCTTGCGGAAATCATCTCCGAGGTTCGTGGCGCACTCGGGGTTGGCGTCGAGGTTCTCACAGATCCCACGATGTTAGTTCAACTCCCCAACGGCAACGACGGTCTCCCCGCGGATGTGGGTGTCTTGCACTATCACGGCATCCGAGGCTCAAAACTTGCCCTTGATGCCGTGGTTTCCGGTTTGTTCGGCGTGTCTAGCCCCCCGTCACCCGAAGTCGCTCTCCGCCATGTTGAGAAGACCAAGTTCGAGAAGTACTCGGAGGGGTTGAGGAGTCGCCCCGACATCCGCTTCATTCCCTTTGCTGTCACGGAATTTGGTACTCTTGGCGGCCACGCCACGGCTTTCTTGACGGAGCTAGCCAAGCAGGCAGCCGCATCTAAAGGGATGCACGTGGGCAAGTTGTTGGCCTCCTGGCGTCGAAAGGTCTCTCTCGCCGTCCATGTTGCTCACGCGGACAACGTCTTGCGCGGTTTGTCCGCCGCTGCGAACGGCACGGAGGCCGCTTCTTCCTCGGCTGGGATGCCTTCTCCAGCCACGGCGCTCTTCACCCGCGCCATGGGCCGCAAGCGTCCCCGTGCTTCCTCGAGCGGCGCGTGAGGCGCCGCTTGTCGCCTCCACGTATTGCATTCTCGGCGTGGCTTAAGAGTTTCCTTAGTTTAATCTGCTAGGTTTATGCACAATGTAGTGCTTTCCTTTTGCTGTGCTTTGGATTCCGTGATCCTCTTGTCACTCTTGCCCTCTTGTTTCCCCTCCTACTTTCCCTGTCCGTGCTCATCTGGTTCTTCTTGTAAGCAATATCGGTAGTTGGCGTTGGCTACCATGTAGTGAACTCCGCCATATCATCCGCCAGCAAATAGAAGATTATTCATGGCTACCATGTACGGGTACTCTGTCTGTATTAATGGGACTCTGCGGGCGGGATTAACACGACGGGCGGCCATACTTGATCGTCGGAACCGGTCTGGAACAGGGGAAGGCAAACCACTCTCTTTCCATAGTAGCTATGCAGTAGAAGGCGAGGTTTACCTGCCTGGGAGCAACGCTTGCCTTGGTTGTGATGCATGTATCTGGAGTTTGAGCTACCTTTAGGAGACTAGTGTAGTCAGGGCGAAGCTCATCGGCTCATCCGCATACTTGTTTCTTTACTGGTCCCCCCTCGGCGGACCCTTCGCGTCTGGACAGAGCTCCCTTTCGCCGGCGACACCATATTCGCAACAAGGAACACTGATTTGCCAGCGAGGTCGCTTGGAGATCTACTATAGCGGCACAGTCAGCATGGGGCAAGCACAGTCTGATACGGCCGGAGAGCAGCGTGAAGCTTATTACGGCGTCGTCGTAAGTCAGCTCAACCATTTCCCTTCCCTTGAGGCCGTTTTGAAAACAATGAAAAAATCCTGCTCTGTGATAAGGTGGGTACGGAGCGTTACAACAGCTGTGATGTGGCTGTGCAGATATCGCCACAACTTCTGGAGCAGCTAGATAGGAGGCAACGACCGAAGGCTGTGGCCAGAGGGCCGGCAGAGGCACAGGAGGGAGGGCAGACTCCGAGACTTCATGTCAGGCAGCCTATTGGATTCAATAGAGGGTAAGTGATCATTGCCACATCTATCCTCAGGACTTAAGCTAAGGTGGTGGTATTTTTGTGTTTTGGGGGAAAGGAGGAGGCGCTTGACTGTTGCTTACTTGTTTCAGCGAGGGGGTGTCCACGGACTCGAATGGATCGAGGCGTCGCGTCACCTTGATTGAGAGCGTGAGTACCTCTGCCTGCTGGCCATTTCCCAGAATCCACACGACACCGCTTTTAACGATTTCCTGGTTGCGATATCTATCCCTATGCTTGTGACACATTGGCAGACGCGCAAGGGGGAGTTACTACTTAAGCACGAGGAGCAGGAGGTGGGGAAGATACAGGCAGCTGCGGAGGAGATGATTAAGAAACACTACAGTGTGGAGCAGAAACCGCTTCCCTGTGGACCGGAGCGTGAGGACTGCATCAAGTGCTTAACTGAGAACGCCACGGTGCGTCACGCCCACCCACCCATATCTGCCTCTAGTCTGCTCATCCGTTTCGAGGGGCGCATGCAGGTTGGTCTTAGCCACTACGTGCCCAACACAGGATCCTCTGTTCTGCCAGGCACAAGTGGCAGCATTCACAGCATGCGGAGGCAACGCGAAGTAGACCTTTACGAGCACTGGCTAGGGAGCTAGTATGGTGTCCTAGGCATCACGGCAGCCAAATATCTTGGCCACATGTTGTATAAGCATCTCGAATATCAGCCACACAGTTGGCGCAAATGGACAAATATCTGGTAACCAGTACTTCAAGTTGTGTATCTGGACGATACGTCTTGCAAAAAAATAGGGGGTTGTGCGTTTGGGGAACGCCCACAAGCAAACGCACGTTCTATTGCACACTGGTCGCAGAAAGATGCAACATCTCATTCTTACCTGTCTCCCGTTCCTCTACAACCTTCCCTGTGTGTGTGTGTGTGTGTGTGTGTGTGTGTGTGTGTGTGTGTGTGTGTGTGTGTGTGTGTGGTGAGTGTGAAGTAGATTACCGTCCATGAAAACGCTAGATGTTACGATATAATCTAATCCAGCCAGTGCGCGCAGTGGGTTCACTAATTAGATAAGCTCTGAATCTTTCAAAAACTTGCGGCCTTTCACGTGCGCTGCCCTTACTCATACCGCTACTCAGCTACGCGACTGGTTTACCTAGGCACTCTGCCAGCTTCAGCAGGTCGCCAAACACCCCCGCGGCAGTGACCTCCGCCCCCGCGCCTGGCCCACGCACGATGAGCGGGTTGTTGTAGTAGCGCTCTGTGGTGAACATGATGATGTTGTCGCTGCCATGCAGCTGCGCAAAGGGATGGCTGCGCAGGTAATTGCGCAGCTCCACGCGGCATTTCCCCGCGCTGCCGTCAACAACGCCCACATAACGCAACACCTCACCCATGTCGGCAGCGTCCTGTGCTCTCCGCGCCATATCCCCGTCAAACTGTACCCAAACGCAGCCCCCACCATTAGCCCCACATTCACCACAACCACAGCTCTCACGACAAAAATAACATATACTAAGATGGAAGGGGTATACGCACATTTGGTAGCTGCTCCATAAATTCCTGAGCCGAGTCTAACCCGCGCAGTGGCTCAGGCACCAAGTTCTGCACTGCTACATCAGCCAACTCCACATGCAGCCCACACTCACGCGCCAGCGTCACCACCTTGCGTGCCACATCCATGCCTGATGCAACAGCATTTGAAATACTCGGCGAACAACTCGAGTTAAGTGACCACGATGGTCGATGCAGTAGACCCAAACCAATCGCAACCACGCATACGAAGGCCAAATCCGAACCTGACATGTCTTCACGTGGGTCAGGTTCGGTGTAACCCTTGGCTTTCGCAGCGCTGACGACGCTGGAGAAGGTGGGACCATCGCCAAAGCTGTTGAAAATGTAAGAGAGGGTCCCGGAGAAAATGCCCTGATGGACAGATACACACTCAGAAAGTAGGTCAGCGCAACAACACCCGAGGACCAGTGTAGTCGCAGAAAATTGAGGCATTGTCGGGCTCACCTCGATGCGGAGGATGCGGTCGCCGGTCTGCACCAGCGTCCTCAGCGTTGATATGACGGGAAGGCCAGCGCCGCAGGTCCCCTGCCGACACCAGGACGGCGGTTTCAAGGTACGGGACAAGGGGTTTGGGGAATACCCTATGGACGAATGAGGAAGTTAAGAGTGGGTACCTCGGACAGGAAGTGTAGCCCTTTCTCGCGAGCGAATGCTTGGAAGCTGAGGAAGGTCTGCAGCGGGCCGGAGCCGATCTTTTTGTTGGGCGTGACTATGTGGAAACCGGACTCGATGAAGGAGCTTGGGTCGAAGGGGACGCGGGGGGGGGAGGTTAGTCGAAACGATTCCTAGTTACGATACCTGTTATACCCGAGAGTTAAAATAACGTACCTGTAGCTATTGGACAGCGCCTCGCTGGCAGAGCAGTCAACGATGACGCGGTGGTAAGCGGCCGAGTTTGCTAGGTTTTTGCAGAAGTCTTCCAACACCATCGGCACCGCCTGTGTGCCAGAACGACATAAGACTTGTCAAACCTTAGCCGACCTGATGCACGCGCGGAAAAATTTGGATCGCTGACAATAACGTGTGTGTGGGTATTTCCTTGGTGCTGTCGCACCTGCTCTTGGAACTGAAGCTGCCAGTCGGAGAGGTTGATGGGAGAATCGGAGAGCAGCATGCTCTTAGAGTTCGCGATGCCGACCACGTGGAGGTCCAACTTAAAGTCGGTCAGCAGCTTCGGTGCCTTCACACGCCAACAGCCCGGGTAAGAACCATTGGCAGAATTTCAAAGCGTAAGGCATCAAGTCCAGGGGGAGGGGGTGGGAGGGGAAGGGGGGGGGGGGGGGGGGGGGACTGAAGAAGAGGGGGACGGTGGGAGGTATCGAGAGTAGAAGATCTCGAGTGGGGTAAAACCCTAGGAAGCCCTACTACGAGTACAAGTAAGCCCCTCCGTTGCGCCGCGCGATGCGGGCCTGGAAGTCCCTGGTTAGTCCTGACATCAAGAGCAACCATCTGACCTCCTAAACGCCTGGCGGCACTAGTAAACTAGAAAGTATGTCATGGGGAGGTAGAGAGATAGAGCAGCGAACCTGCTTAGCCAGCTGACGTAGCAGCGCCTGTCCTATGAGACCAGGCCCAAGGAATCCGATCGCTAGCGGCAGCCGTGCGAGATTGTCCGCCATCGCGGGCAGTTCGAAACGTTTACGCTGTCAACTTACTACTTTTTCCTCCCAACACAGCCGTTGAAAAACGCACTATATGAGGCACCAAAAGCTTGGTGGGTCAATATTTGAAAGGCGCTTCGTAGGTCAGGCAAAGACGTCTGTCAGAGCTGGTCAGGTCCGGTGATGTCTGAGCGATCCAGCGAGGTACCGCGAAACAGAAGTATCTCAATGTAATCCTTACGTACATCGCAGCGAGATCGCGGACGATTCGAGCCTACTGCTTTCACGCGACCGCTACTGGTACGGGTACGTTAACTACTGAATGGCGCCAGAGTGTATATAATAATCAAAGTTCCGCGCGAATTTACGTAGTCGTCTACTGCTGCTCGACTTTGTCGCTAAATGAGCGAAAATGTCCGAGAAATAGATAAGCAGTCAAGCGCGACTTTTTTCTCCGCCGGCACCGCATGCGCATGCGCGGCTGAGCTTGGCTCGAGAGCCCCGGAGCACGGAACTTCGTAGTGGTGAGCGTGACGCAATTCGTGTATGCTTCTGTCTCAGCGCTCTCTCCTACGTTGTGGCATCGTGTGGTACACATACATACTACAGTTTTCTATTTAATTTTCCGCGGTCACTCGCCGTCACCGGCTCCGGTACGTTTTATTTGTACCATCGTGACGCCTCCCGGGCGGGAACTTGAATTCGTAGGTCGCTCGACCCGCGGCCGGATACAACTGCCCATACCGTCCATTTTTATTGTTGGCTGCTACCATTTCCGCTACTACAACATTCGCAAGCGCATGGTCATCCCCTTCCATCAAGGCTCAGCAAGGCATCGAGGCGCCCGTCATCGCTATCCTTGTACGTGTACTACAGCTTATGTACTTCTTGCTTTTTGCTTAATTCTAATCACTACCCGTAATCAGGGACTGGATCCGGATCCTACGGAGCCGCGAATCCCCGAGACTACTCGGGTTCGGACTCGGTCTTGTGGGTCCGGACCCTAGAATCACAGGTAATCGCGGGATCCGGACCCTAGAATCATAGGTAATCGCCGGATCCGAACCCTAGAGTCACAGGTAATCGCGGGATCCGAACCCTAGAATCACAGGTAATCGCGGGATCCGAACCCTAGAATCACAGGGTATCGCGGGATCCGAACCCTAGAATCACAGGTAATCGTTGGTTCCGGTACCAATTATTGTAAGTAATCGTTGGTTCCGGTACCAGTTATTGTAAGTAATCGTAGGATCCGGTACCAGTTATTGTAAGTAATCGTTGGATCCGGTATTCATCGTACTTTAATGGATCCGCGGTAATCGCGAGTACCTCATCCTCGCAAAACGATGTGGAATCGTGATACCCAATCAGTACTCATGATTCCGAGTATCTCACGATTTTGTGGTGGCCCGAAGTGACACGCTGTATTTTTGGGAGGTATTTGGCAATGCAAATCTGCTGAGGTGTATATCTAGGATTGGTTCAATAGCCATGATTGTTGTCATTCCGCAGCCTTGAATCGATTGTAGCCCACCCAAGGGCTATTTAAACGGTGCGTACACGCTTGAAATCCACCATAATTTGCCCGTCCACATCCAATCCTATCACAATTAGCCGCCACTTCAAAAACCGAACTCAACGTAAGGCGTCAAGCCTATTGGTCCACCCTGCTGGAAGACTTTCACAACAAGCAAGAGAAAGTTGAAGAGGTAAGCAAGAGTTCCCCCCCCCCCTCCGCTCTGCCCTCACCCCCGAGTTAGCTGCGTTGTGATGTTCGGTAGCGCCGCATGGCGCCCCCTCCCCGCCTCCGCCCGCACATTTATGTCTGTTTATTTGCTCTATCGAAGCCATAGTAATAGCGTTGCAGTTGAGCTTGTCGACACTTTGTTATCGCTGTTCTGTGATGCTTTTCTATTCTTTGCTTTCCCACGTAAAAGGTTACTTTGTCTTAAAGTATATTGTTGCACTGTACTTTTCGGTAGCGCCGCATGGCGCCCCCTCCCCGCCTCCGCCCGCACATTTATGTCTCTGGTTATGCTCTATCGAAGCCATATTAATAGCGTTGCACTTGAGCTTGTCGACACTTTGTTATCGCTGTTCTGTGATGCTTTTTTGTTCTTTGTTTTCCCACGTAAAAGGTTACTTTGTCGTTAAGCATATTGTTGCACTGCGCTGTTCGGTAGCGCCGCATGGCGCCCACTCCCCGCCTCCGCCCGCACATTTATGTCTCTGTTTATGTGCTCTACTATCAAAGCCATATTAATAGCGTTGCACTTGAGCTTGTCGACACTTTGTTATCGTTGGTCTGTGATGCTTTTGTGTTCTTTGTTTTCCCACGTAAAAGGTTACTTTGTCGTTGAGCATATTGTTGCACTGTGCGATTCGGTAGCGCCGCATGGCGCCCACTCCCCGCCTCCGCCCGCACATTTATGTCTCCGTTTATGTGCTCTATCAAAGCCATATTAATAGCGTTGCAGTTGAGCTTGTCGACACTATGTTATCGCTGTTCTGTGATGCTTTTCTGTTCTTTGCTTTTCCACATAAAAGATTACTTTGTCTTAAAGCATATTGTTGCACTGTGCTGTGGCCAGTGGCTCAAGTTGTGAATTTGCTGCAGGGGGACTATGTAACCATATCACTTGTTTACCCTATGTTAGGCACTGTGTTAAAGCAGTTGTCGTCACACATGCCCGTTTCACTGCAAGATGAGCGGAGGGATGTGGACTTGTACACCATCGAAGCGAAGGACATGGAGCCTCATATGGCGGAGGCCAGGGAGAGTCTGCGGGCCGGAATCATTGAGCGTTTTGTCACGAACATAAGGGAGAACGATTACGTCAAGATAGGGATTGTGTGTGTGTGTGTGTGTGTGTGTGTGTGTGTGTGTTTGCGTGTATATGCTTATGCATATTTGTATTGAGTGCTTGTATGTGTGTGTGTGTGTGTGTGTGTGTGCGTGCTTGTATGCGCATGTACTTCTGCATGTGGGTTTGTGTGTGTGTCTTATGCATGTGTGTTTATGTTTGTGTGTGTGTTTGTCTTATGCATGTGTGTGTGTCTTATGGATGTGTTTGTGTTTATCTGCTTGTGTGTGTGTTGGCTTGTATGTGCATCTACTTCTGAATGTGTGTGTATGTGTGTGTGGTGTTCGTTTGTGTACCTATTTTGTATGCTCTCTACGTGTTCCTGTGTGTGTGTGTGTGTGTGTATGCAAATTTACCTGTGCATTTGCTATGTTAACTAAAAATGTGAATTGTGCAGGTTTAAGAATCTGGACTTCAATGGCATTCGTCCCGACTTTGCGCCTACAATTTTGGCGGCTGCAAGAAGAGAATTTGGAGAGCAGTGGCGCACATAGCCGGAAGAGAGCGAGGCAGAAGGCGGTGCTTATCCAAGCAAGCAAGCTGCAGAGCTTGGCAAGCAATTGATGTCGTCGAAGAGTAAGTCTTTCACTGCATTCCTTTCCGGGGATTTGACTGGGCGTGTGACGCCCTCTATAGCCAAGCACGTGGAAAAGTATGACTTAGAGCGTTACCTTGAGCTGCCCCAAGAAACGGACAAAGACATTTGTGTGTTGACATGGTGGAAAACACATGCAGCTTTGTACCCCGACTTGGCTTTAATGGCGCGGCAGTACTTATCTATGCCTGCTACCTCTGCTGCATGCGAGCGTTTGTTCAACAAAGCGGGGCGAATGCATGACGCGTTCAAGAAGAACACCAAGGAAGATAGCCTAGAGGATGCCTTGTTAGTCTCATGTAATTGTTGAATTATGTATGCGCGAGGAATATGGTTGTCACAAGTCTATATAAATTGTAAGAAATGGTTGTCTTAAACCTGTTTTCATCCATATTTTGTGCATTTAATGTTCATTTGGTGGACTCGCACTGGCCATGCGATAAACCATTTGGCATTACTTGTCACATCATATGTGAAAAATGGTACTGCATCGGAATTTGTTTCCCTGTGATGGCAAGTGTCTTTTTTGAGCCGGAGGGCTATAAACTCACATACGTTGCTTGTGGCACTTGCCGGAGGGACCAAAAGCTTTGCTAAATTGTATGGGATAGACTGTAAAGTACTAAATATGTGTGCAGCGGGCAGAAAGTATGGGAAGTGAATTGTACGTATCTATTGTATGGGATCCAAGCATGAGCAGGCGCAATAGAACTAGTAGAGATGTAAAAATTTAATTCGCATTACAAATTTCCCCCAAAATGCGCAATTTGTATCAATTTGCATGAGTACTTCGAGTACTTGTTGGAGTCGCGAACCCAACGAATCCAACGGAACCAAAAATTTAGAAGTACTCATGTACTCGGTTCCGGACCCTGGAATCACAGGTACTCGCTGGATCCGAACCCTAGAATCAGGCGGATCCAGTCCCTGCCCGTAATGGGAGCCCGCTATTCGCGGAATCGCAAGGTCATCCTTTTGCTTGGCGCACCACTACGGCGTTGTATGACGAAGTTTCCATTCGACTCTTGCGGGGAATTGTACACTGGTACCAGCTAACTTTTGCATGATTCGTGAGCGTCTCCATCGCGGGCTTCAAGGCTCCCCACTACAAACAACGCGAGGCTAAAGGTGCGAAGGACCGGCATCGAGGAGCCCACCACGTTGTGACGAGTACAGTCCTGCAACAGTACATTGCATGACATTGTACATGTACTCGTTACGGATTCCAATTCGTGCTTTTCCATAGGACGGACGTACAAACGTGGGTACGTCGCTACTGCAATATTTATAAGGGTGCTGATGCTACAGTACGACCAGTACCTCCCGGTACGTACATATATGCATAATTAATCTAGCTAGCCAGATGACGCGCCAAAGCGAGCTCTTCAATGCAAAAGAGGCCGCGTCGTGAAACCCGATGCTAGGCAGGCCGCGTCTCAGGACAGATGACGACGGTTAGACAGCCCTAACGCCTGACACGTAAGCGTAGCTTGCAGGCGTAAGCAATCTAGGCAGAAACCTATTTAAGCCCAGTGCAGTAGAGGGAGGTGACAGAACCATTTAACAATTCCCTTTGTTCACTTACAACATATACTGCTTAAGTACAACAGTGAAACATCTTTCACCATCGCCTCTCGACAACATCATTTTGCCATCTCGCAGCGACAAAACTAGACAGATTAGAACTGATTTGTGCTAGCGTTTAGCTTGAGGAGGCTAACCGCCACAACGTCGGCGACGAATCTTCACTCATGGGACTGTTGTAAGTAATACCGCATACGTATTAGTTGCAGATAGCTATTGTAAGCTACTCTAGATATGATTAGTACATGTCTAGATCGGACATACCGATAAACTGTTTGACTCGGTACAAAGCTGTCGCTAGGCTACTGCTCTCACACTTCTGCTGTCCCGACACCACGCATGTAGGCTGGTTGTCGCCGTAACTGTTCCGTTTGCGGGACTGTGACTGTAACTACGTTTGCGTAAGTTATCTTCCACACTAATTGTGTTTGCATGGTTCAATAGGTTATGGGCCCCCGCCTCACATCACTCCTGCGCGACAACCTGGTTTGGCGAGCTGCGATCGACAGCTCTCCCGCAAAAGGCAAGTTTCTATAGACAACTAGTACTTTCAACTTGTAGTCGGCGGTATCGCCAGTATAAACTGCGATTTAAAAGCCGCCACCACCCCTCTTAAGTCAGCCACTCGACGGCGATAGCCAGCCACCCACACCGACGCACTCGTCGTGTGTGGACATGGTGCACACAAATTCAAGCTGGAGAACGGGGAAGCGCACTGTCGGGTGAATACGCATCCACATGTTGCACGCCAGCCGTAGCTTACCTTTTTTATTTCTATAT
The DNA here is from genome assembly GCA_026401115.1 of Tetraselmis chui. Lineage (NCBI taxonomy): Eukaryota > Viridiplantae > Chlorophyta > Chlorodendrophyceae > Chlorodendrales > Chlorodendraceae > Tetraselmis > Tetraselmis chui. Next base: position 3,053 of record JAPMLY010003438.1, on the reverse strand, counting down.
TATCTTAGCGACTCAGCCGCCAGCGCAGCGCTCCACCTGTCCTGGCCTTGGCCTCGACTTGTGCCCCACACTGGGTGGAGGATACAGAGAAGGTGCTTTGAGACACCCCGGGGCTACAGGCCGAGGGGTCGGCGGGCATCAGGCCGTCTCTCTGAAACCGCTGTTAGGCACGAGTCCGGCTAGCGGTTTTTACCGCTGCCTGTTTTTTATTCAGCTCTTTCTTTTTCGCCCTCTGTCGAAATGGCGCCGAAAACTCGCTCTGCCGACTCTCCGCCTGTTTCGCCTCCTGATTCCCCTGACCCGGGCTCTCAGCAGAGCAATCTCGATACCACCCAGGGTATTCTCGCGCTGCTCCTTGAGCAAATGACGCGCCTTGAAGCGTACCTCGACTCGCGGTCGGCCGCCATTGCTGCTCTTCCTGCTGCGGGTGCTAATCCGCACCCCCCTGTCGCTCAGCGCCGCCTTGATGCTCAGCTCGGACACTTTCGGGACAGCCACGACGTGCACACCCTCCCCATGCTTGTGCATCCCCAGCTTGGCTACGCCCCACCGGACGCACAGTCGGCCTTGTCAGCTGCTACCGCTGCAGCTCCTGTTGGCGACCCCGCCGTCGCACAGCGCCGTCCCCATGCGCACCGCGAGCCCTCGCGTCCCGAGCTCATGGTTGAACACCTCCCACCACCCCCCCAATACCCCCACGCTGATTCTGCCCTACACCGCGACCCCTCGCGTCACGACATCGCGGTTGAACAACTCCCGCCACCCCCCCCTACCCCCCCGCTGGATATGCCCTTCACCACCCCATACCTCTCACCCCGGAGGCGCCCTCTCACGGCGTCCCCCCCTCCCGTGACCACCCGCATCCGTACGCCCCGCCGCCTTCCATGGCCGGCCGCTCTCCCTTTCCCGGTGGCCCACCTCTTCTCTTCCATGGACAGCATTCTTCCCCAGCCCAGCGTGGCGACCACACCCCCCTCGGCCGTCGTCGCCCCACCATTGACCCCATGGTCATCGGCCGACCGACACACGCAACCCCCGACTTTGACCCAGACGTCCACCCCAGTCTCTTGGGCAGCCCCCACTACGCCCCCGTCTGCACGCGCCCCGCTGTCTCCACGGTCTTGCGCATCCTTGGCTCCGCCCAAGCCTCACCCACGGAGGCACATAGGCACGCTCTGCAAAGGTCCTCCGCTACCTTCATGGCACCATCGACATGCGCCTGACGTTGGGGGGGGGCCTGGACCACAGCCTCCAACTCACAGGCTTTGCCGACGCTGACATGCTCACCAAACTCCTCCCAGGACCTGCACTGGCAAGACACCGAAGTGCGATCCTTGGCGGACAAGACCCAATGCAACGCTTCATCCCGTAGCTACCTGCATGGGGAGTGCTGTAAGTAATACCGCATACGTATTAATTGCAGATAGCTACTGTAAGCTACTCTAGATATGATTAGTACATGTCTAGATCGGACATACCGATAAACTGTTTGACTCGGTACAGAGCTGTCGCTAGGCTACAGCTCTCACACTTCTGTTGTCCCGACACCACGCATGTAGGCTGGTTGTCACCGTAAATGTTCCGTTTGCGGGACTGTGACTGTAACTACGTTTGCGTAAGTTATCTTCCACACTAATTGTGTTTGCATGGTTCAATAGGCACAACACAACGCCACCTCGGGCGACTTCCGGTATAGTTCAAAGCCACAACACCCCCCTCTCCGATCCCGCGTGCTTTGCTTATTTTAGGACGCGACACAATTGCCACCACGGATGACCGCAGCGGCGGCCCGGCATGGGCATAGTCATCGGCAACCTCCACCGCCACCTTTAGTCCGGTCGCCCGGCGATGGCACTGGGTCATGCCCTATGGCCCCCAACCCGGGTGACCTTCCCACATCATCACCTAATGCTCAAGCGCCTTTACATGCCTTACGACGTGGCAATACTCCGTCTCGAGTTTTACCCCCCGCTCCCACAGTGCGCTCCCCCGCTTTTTCGAGGTGCGTTGGTTGCTCCGCGTCGTTACCGACCCTTCAAGCGTTGTACGCCCATCTAAATTCCCCCGAAACAGCGTGCACTTTCGCGCCCGAAAATTGCCTAGTAGTGGATGCCGGCCGCCACCTTCTCGCGCCGTGCAGTTTTTGCGGACGACACTTTTAGCGATATTTTGCGATTTTTTGCGGACGACACTTTCGGAGAGGTGGCCTTAGTAGACACCAACATTTTTGTTTTCACCGCAATACTACAACCTCCCAACCGCCGGCATGCGGCGCTTCGCTTCCGCGCGGTCGGCCATCTCCGGTGCATTCCAAGTCCTTGTCCCCCACCGTCTAATGTTGCTTTGACCATGGGGCCACTGGTGGGGAGAACTCCAAAGCCTTCTTCGAGTCCTACCTCCTTTCCTTCCGATCTAGTACGTCCTAAAACGGCGTCCCCCCTTCGGTGACACGCCTCGTCAAGCCCGTTTTCGAGGAGCTTGTCGGTTGCGTTTTGTCTTTCCGTGGAAGGGCTACCCAAGGGGCTTCTGCGGAAGCGGCTTAGGCGGCGTTGCTATTATTTCCGCGCTTAGTTTTGCGCCCCATGACGTATCCTACCGTCACTAAAGACAAGAAAAAGATCCACAATACAACTAAATTACTACTTAACCACATACCGGGGATGGGTCGGCAGTTTGAATGAGCTATACCGACCGTCTTCGCTCCGGGCCTGGCCTCCCGTTGAGCGACAGACTGGTGGACATAGGGCCCGTTGAACAACATGCACCGTCCACCTCTCCCCAACCGAGCCTAGCTCTCCCAGGTCAGTGGATCCGTAGCGACACCATACGGTACACATAGCAAGGCGCATCTTCCAGAGTTTTGAAATTTATTTCCTCGACAGCTCTCGCGCCACCCACTTTGAAATCCGAAAATGTACCCACTCCAGTACTACGACGTGCCAAAAACAACCATCATTTACAAACCCCCCCCCCCCCCCCCCCCCCCGGGGACGGCGCACCACACCGCGCCCCACCGAGCGTCCGGACGTTACCGTCCGCCGCCTACATCCTCC
>JAPMLY010003437.1:0-18371 GCA_026401115.1 Tetraselmis chui | reverse complement strand
CGACACCACAAAGGTCTACCACTCTTCGAGAAGCAAGCTCTAGGTTCCAGTCAAGACAAATGACTCCAACAACTAGCAGCTAGAGGGCCCATAACCTGTCAAAGTTGAGGGGGCAATAAGGAATGCTTACACTCGGTGAGTGACACTGCATGTCATCTCACCCTCAGCAAGTGCCTAGCACTTGCCTATCACAGGACACGCACTCACCTTGTGGTGAGCACACGCCAACATATATTCTGAGCCTTTAGATGATATCTAACGCTCAGCAACTTGCCACCATCAGCAACCTAATCCTCTCTGTTGTTGATTGGCTTATCATCTCATAGTGCTGAGTCACAGCCGTACTATCACGATGCTACTTGACCAACATTGCTGTGTAGCAACTTGATTATCACACAAAACCATGTTTCGCAACACGTTGTTCTCGAAATACGCAGCGATTCGTGCACGTGTAAGTACTGGAAAACTTTGATGAAACAAACACAGTCAACGCTTGTACGGCCTGTAGCCGATAACCATAAAGTTCATCCTTGCACGTGCCTTTAGTCCCGCCCATTGAGTCAAAGCACTCCCCGGTACCGGGTAATTCGTTTCAAAATGAGCGGGGGCTCAAATTCCCCCGCCTGAATACTATATCTATGGTGGTCTTTGTGAGGAGGTCGGCTTGCACAGCCAACGGAGGGAGATTTTGGACGGAAGCGGGGAGTCGAACTCTGCACGCACACTATCGCTGTGGAAGTTTTTGTATGGAGATATTCGACAGCACAAATGAATAAACACACACACACACACACACACACACACACACACACACACACACACACACACACACACACACACAGCAAAACCATGCATCACTGATTCAGTAGGCACACACCCGCGCACTCTAACAGACTGATTGACTCACGTATAAACGTAAATACACACGGATAGACACACACATACACACACACCCTCTCCACATACACAAACGCGCACACACACCCATCAGCAAACACATGCACGCCTGTAGGCACAAACACACGCCCTCGCTGTGTCTCTCTCCCTGTCCTTCTCTTTCACACTCACACACTCGCGCACACACACAACGAAACAAACAAACAATCACACATATGCTCGCACGCTCTAAAAGAGCAGCACGCATCAGCGCTACAAACACACGCATAAGCACACAGATTCACTCTCTCTCTCTCTCTCACACACACACACACACATCAACACGCTCATATCAGGATACAGACGCATCAGCACACATGAACACACACACAAACACCCACACACACACACACACACACACGCGCACACACACACACACACACACACACACAGCAAAAACATGCATCACTAATTCAGTAGGCACACACCCGCGCACTCTAACAGACTGATTGACTCACGTATGAACATAAACACACGCACAGACACACTCTTCACATACACACACGCGCACCCATCAGCAAACACATGCATGCTTGTAGGCAGAAACACACGCCCTCGCTGTCTCTCTCTCTTTCTCTCTCCTTCTCTTTCACACACTCGCGCACACACACAACGAAACAAACAAACAATCACACATATTTACGCGCGCTCTCAAAAAGCAGCACGCATCAGCTTAGCATACAAACCCAGACACACATTCACACACTAACTCTCTATCTCTCTCTCTCTCACACACACACACACACATCAACACGCGCATAACATGATACACACGAATCAACACACACACACACACACACACACACACACACACACACACACACACACACACACACACACACACACACACACACACACACACAAACCGGAAAAGACATGCATCACTGATTCAGTAGGCACACACCCGCGCGCGTTGACAGACTGATTGACTCAAGAATAATGTACGTAAGCACACAGACAAACACTCTCCCGCCCTCACACCCATCAGCAAACACTTCTAGGCACAAACTGACGCCCCCCCCCCCCCCTCCCTCTCTCACGTACTCATGCAGGCACAAACACGCACAAACACACACACACACACACACACACACACACACACAAACACACACACACACACAACGAAACAAGCAATCAGTCACACATACACACGCGCGAGCTCGTACAACAAAGCAGCACGCAACAGCGCAACATACACTCGCATTAACACACATACACACTGTCTTTCTCTCTCTCTCTCTCTCCCTCTCTCTCTCTCTCTCACACACACACACACACGTACATACACACACATCAACACTCGCATAACATGACACAAACGCATCACCACACGTACGCACGCACACACACACACACACACACACACCATCTCCCCCCCCCCCCCCCACACACACACAATGAGACAACGACTGCTGTCGAAGATAGACACCATAACGCACGCACAGCGACTGAAAGACACCATAACGCACGCACAGCGACTGAAAGTAGTAGGGCGTGTTCTACTTTCAAAACAACCGATTCTGCACCTCGGCAGATACATGTAATACAGTTTCATAAACGGAGTGCACACGAATGGCGCTGTCGAAATCAAACATCATAACCCACACTCACCTGGTCCAAAAATTGGCGCGACACGAATCAGTACATAGCAATAATGTGTCCCTCTACACAGTTTTTAGAAATTGTAGCGGGCGAGCCTCAAGCCCAGACGTGTTGAGCAGGTGCGACTTTCCGTGGTTGAGTCAGTAGTTTCGCCGGAAACGGCAACAACCGGTTGGGAGGACGTAGGGGGACATCCTCGTCCAGCCACCTCTGGTCAAACTATTCGGCCGACCTATGTGTTATCTAATTTCTTTTCATAAGCGAAGCACAGGACGAGCAACGGTTCCCTCATCGAGCATAAAGCGGGTGGAGGAGTGGGAGGGGTCGACTCGGAAGTTTGTTAATTGTGCGGCCTGCGCGATTGTCCGTATAGCGATAGTAAAAATAATGATTTGTTGAAGTGCAGTACTAGAATCCGCTGGTGTGCTGTGGAGTGAAACTCGACCGCTAGACACCGTTAGGTATCGGGTGGAGTTTACCGCTAACGGGTTAATCTCCACTTCGGGGGTACGCTACCGCTTAATTTCCACCCGTCGAGCACTAAGCCCGGCACGGAGAGTGTCGGTAAAAGGTTAATCTCCACTTCGGGGGTCCGCTACCGCTTAATCTCCACCCGTCGAGCACCTAGCCCGGCACAAAGAGTGTCGGTAAAAGGTTATTCTCCACTCCGGGAGTACGCTACCGCTTAATCTCCACCCGTAGAGCACCAAGCCCGGGACGGATGAGAGTGTCGCTAAAAGGTTCATCTCCACTTCGGGGGTACGCTACCGCTTAATCTCCACCCGTCGAGTACTAAGGCCGAGACGGAGAGTGTCGGTAGAAGGTTGATATCCACTTCGGGGGTACGCCACCGCTTAATCTCTACCCGTCGAGCACTAAGGCCGGGACGGAGAGTGTCGCTAAGGGGTTAATCTCCACTTTTGAGGTACGCTACCGCTTTATCTCCACCCGTCGAGCACCTAGCCCGGGGTGGAGTTTGACGCTAAGGGGTTAATCTCCACTTCGGGGGTCCGCTACCGCTTAATCTCCACCCGTCGAGCACCAAGCCCGGCACGGAGAGTGTCGCTAAAGGGTTAATCTCCACTCGGGAGGTACGCTACCGCTTAATCTCCATCCGTCGAGAACCAAGCCCGGCACGGAGAGTGTCGCTAAGGGGTTAATCTCCACTTCGGAGGTACGCTGCCGCTTGATCTCCGCCCATCCTGCACTAAGCTCGGGCCGGAGAGTGTCGGTAGAAGGTTAATATCCACTTCGGAGATACGCTACCGCAGGGGCGTCCACAACACCCGCCTACTTACTCACAACCCCACCCTGCGCTGCCCCCTATGTGGTCAATTCACCAGCAACGGCCACATGGCCGGTAACTGCCCCTCTATGTCTGGTCTAAGACAGGACCGACACAACAGCGCTCTGCAACTCCTTCTCTCCCTACTGGAACGCCACAACGGAGGACGTTGGGAAACCATCACCGCAGACTTCGGTAACAAACCCATAAAATCGTTTGCTTCCCCCACCCCTGCCCTCACTCCACTTGACTGCCACCCACCTCACCCCACCCACATGCCCACCCGACTTGTTGCTGCTGACGAAGGTCTCTCGCCTGACTCCCTAACCTCATGCCCCGCCGTCCTCCCCCCTGAGATTCTCCCCCCCCTGCTTCGTCCCCCTGCACACAAACCTGACTTCATCCGCATCCTCGAACCCCGATTCGTTGGTCACTCCAACGGTCGCCGTCGCTACGCGTCCATAAAAAAGATTCAGATAGGGGAATGGAAGTACTGCACAGACAACAACCTCTCCCACACAGCCGACCTCATACGTGACAAATACACACCCCTTGCGAACGCCATCAGAAACCACTGGCCAGGCACAGTGGTCGACATCCTCCCCATAGTCATGAGCCGCACAGGTACACCGCACTCCTCCACCATCACGAGTCTCACCTCCCTTCTCACCGCCCGCACCGACCCTCCAGATAAACTCGTCTCCAAAGCACATCTCGACACATCTCGCATTCTTGCACAACTCCATACGCATACTGTCCAATGGCTGCATCACCTCCTACGCATATACCGCATCAAGTCCCGCACGACCTCCCGCCGCGCATCCGCACATTGCCCCCTCGCACGACCCTGAATGCACACAACCTTCGCCTCTAATTGCACCCTCCCCGGGGGGGAGTAAAACCCCCGAACACCCTTGGAGAGGTTGGATTAGGTGGTTAACGGTCTAGCCCTGACTTGTAAGTTCCCTGTATGGCATAGTTGGGAGGGCCCAGAGACAGCAGCCGACGCATCCGGCTTTTGGTGAAAAACCGGCGCATACGGTACATGTTGTAAACAATTTCAATTTCAATTACGCTACCGCTGAATCTCCACCCGTCGAGCACTAAGCCCGGCACGGAGAGTGTCGCTAAAAGGTTAATCTCCACTTCGGAGGTACGCTGCCGCTTATTCTCCACCCGTCGAGCACCTAGCCCGGCACGGAGAGTGTCGGTAAAAGGTCCATCTCCACTTCGGGGGTACGCTACCGCTTAATCTCCACCCGTAGAGCACCAAGCCCGGGACGGATGAGAGTGTCGGTAAAAGGTTAATCTCCACTTCGGGGGTACGCTACCGCTTAATCTCCACCCGTCGAGCACTAAGGCCGGGACGGAGAGTGTCGCTAAGGGGTTAATCTCCACTTCGGAGGTACGCTACCGCTTAATCTCCACCCGTCGAGCACCAAGCCCGGGACGGAGAGTGTCGCTAAAAGGTTAATGTCCACTTCGGGGGTACGCTACCGCTGATTCTCCACCCGTCGAGCACTAAGCCCGGCACGGAGAGTGTCGCTAAGGGCTTAATCTCCACTTTTGAGGTACGCTACCGCTTTATCTCCACCCGTCGAGCACCTAGCCCGGGGTAGAGTTTGACGCTAAGGGGTTAATCTCCACTTCTCAGGTACGCTACCGCTTAATCTCCATCCGTCGAGAACCAAGCCCGGCACGGAGAGTGTCGCTAGAGGGTTAATCTCCACCTCGGGGGTACACTATACCGCTTAATCTCTACCGGTCGAGCACTAAGCCCGGCACGGAGAGTGTCGCTAAAAGGTTAATCTCCACTTCGGAGGTACGCTGCCGCTTGATCTCCACCCGTGGAGCACCTAGCCCGGCACGGAGAGTGTCGGTAAAAGGTTATTCTCCACTCCGGGAGTACGCTACCGCTTAATCTCCACCCGTAGAGCACCAAGCCCGGGACGGATGAGAGTGTCGCTAAAAGGTTAATCTCCACTTCGGGGGTGCACTACCGCTTAATCTCCACCCGTCGAGCACTAAGGCCGAGACGGAGAGTGTCGCTAAAAGGGTAATATCCACTTCGGGGGTACGCTACCGCTTAATCTCCACCCGTCGAGCACCAAGCCCGGCACGGAGAGTGTCGCTAAGGGCTTAATCTCCACTTAGGAGGTACGCTACCGCTTAATCTCCACCCGTCGAGCACTAAGCCCGGGGTGGAGTGTGACGCAATGGGGTTGATCTCCACTTCGGAGGTACGCTACCGCTTAATCTCCACCCGTCGAGAACTAAGCCCGGTGTGGAGAGAGTCGCTAAAAGGTTAATCTCCACTTCCGAGAGTATGCTTTATTCCGTAGTGGGTCCCTGAAGGGAAGCGTCGAGTACCGTTCGGTGAAAATACGGTCTTAGAGTTTGACGGTATTTTAATGGTTGCAACGATCTTTGTAATGGTTTTCCGGGATTTTATCAAATAGTAGTTAAGGTAGTCTAATTGTACGAGGACGTACATGTGTAGCGCGTGCAAGGAATAAGTCCCAAATTTGCTATGTTTTAGACCCCAAAAAAGGGACTAAATCCGAGCAACGATTTAGTCCCTTTTATACAAGGTTTAGTCCTTTTCTCCGCGCCGTTGTGTTGGTCTTGTCTTAGGCCAGACATGGTGGGGCAGTTACCGGCCATGTGGCCGTTGCTAGTGAATTGGCCACACATGGGGCAGCGCAGGGTGGGGTTGTGTGTGAGAAGACGGGTGTTGTGGACTCCCCACATGAATTCTTGCTTGTGGGTGAATTGGATATTTGTGAGTGCTGTGTATTTTTTGTGGAAAGAGAAGTCGGCGCCGTCCTCCACGGCGCGGGCGAGGAGGGCACCGTGTTTGGATGTTTGCGAGAGGGGTGTGTGTGTGTGTGTTTGGTGCTGTAGGTGTGGGCGTCAGCTTTGAGGTTGGTGTATTTGTAGGGTGTGGGTTCCCCTAGGGTTTGTGGAATGTAGGTGTATGGCTAGGTCCAGCGGCCTATCGACACGTCTGAACCTGTGGTGTATGTGGTGTCGGGTGGGTGACCATCCGCGACTTGGTTAGCTAGAGTGTCTGCGAGGTCGTTTCCGAGTGAGTGGTTGTGTGCTTTAGTTTTGCCGAGGTGTGTACGGATGCCTGCGTCGCAGCGGGTTTTGAGGGTGTGTGTGATGGAGAGGAGTGTGTATCGGTGGATGTTGTGGTGGTAAGCGGATGGGCAGTTCAAGTAGCCTTGTATGAGGCGGAGGGAGCACGCACTGTCTGTCCGGAGGTGGGTGCGGCCTAGTTGGAGGCCTATGTCCATGCCAACCAATTCAGCGCGATTGATAGTGTGGGAGGGAGGGGTAGAGGTCACCATAGTTTTGATGCGAGTGTCCGAGGCGGGGTGGGTGGCTGCTGCTCCGAGGGGGGAGGTGCCTCCCTTTTTGGAGCCGTCTGTGTAAACGAAGTCCTGCCATTTCCAAGCAAGAGTTCCTCTAGTGGGTGTATGTTAGTTGCATGCGTTCCTGGAGGGGGTAGGTAAGGGGGTGAGTGGGGTTTGGGGGGAGGTGGTAGATGCCCGCTGAGTGAGATGAGTAGGTGTCGAGGAGTTGTGGGGGTGGGGTGGTGATAGTGGGGTTGGGGAGGTGAGCGTCGTAGATAGACTCGAGAGTGTTGTGTAGTGCGGTCATGGCTGTGTGTGAGGGTAGGGTGGAGAGTGCGAAGGGGTTAGCGACGAGGTAGATGTCGACCATCCAGCGTGTGCCGAATGGGGTAGGAGTGGGTATGCATGTGTGCTGGTCGGGGGGCAAGAAGGTGTTCGCGTCGTTGGGAAGGGTGTAGAGGTGGTGTGTGTATGGGGAGGTGATGTATTTGGAGTGGCGGTAGGGTGTGTGTTCCCATCGGGGGAGTATGAGGATGGTTGCGCTGGGTGTGTGAGAGGCTGTGAGGTGTGCGCTGGTGATTGCGTGTTCCATGGCGCGGCGCATGCATTCGGGGTTGGCTATGTTGGTGCCTTGCCATGTGTGTGGGGCATTGCTGCCGCTATATGAGAAGACTATGTCTTCGGGGTATAGGGAGTGGTAGGTGTGAGAGTGAAGGGATTTATTGAGGGGGTCGGAGTAGAGTTCTGTTTGGGTGTGGAATGTGAGCCAAAGAGCTGTGAGGAGGTCTTCTCTAGTGGCCCATCTATTACGGGTGGTGGTGGCTGGTGTGGGTGAGTGGATTTTTGACCGGGTGCCTAGGCGAGTGAGGAGGTGGTAGACCTCCTCTTCGAAATTGTGCTTCGAGAGGTCGGGGCAGAAGAGTTGAAAGAGGTGGCGTACTCGGGGGCCGTTAAGGGTGGTGACCGCGCGGCCGTCGGGAGTGCATAGAACGGTGGTGTCATGTAGTGACGGGTGTGTGTGGATGGCGAATTTATCGGTAGGGAGCATGTCTAGGTCGGGGTGGATGGGGTCGTGGTTGAATGTGATAAGGGGGTGTGACCAAGGAGGGGGTCCGGGTTTTGGCAGAACGGGCGTATTGGAGGGGACAAAGCCGGAGACAAATGCGGTGAGGGCGGTGGCGCCGGAGGGGGTCTCACTCATAGTGTCGTGGAGTTGCAGGCATGGTGCCCACTGGACCTCGTGGAGGTGGGTGAAGTCGTGTTTTTGGCCGCGAGCACACCAATCGCACTGCCATGTGGCGGGACCCTGAGCTGGGCGGCATTTGGAATGGACGGCAAAGTGCGGGCATGTGCAACAGGTGAAGGTGAGTTCTCTGTGTAGTGGGTCGTGACAGATGGAGCAGCCGGTGGGGGAGGGGGTGGGGAGGCATACCGCTGTGGGGGTGGAGGAGATGAGGTGGAAGCCGTCGTCGAGTTGGAGTTGCATGTCCCATTCCGTGAGGTGTTCCGGGGCCCATTCTACCATGTACTGAGTTTGGCCGTATTCTGTGTCCTTGTGTTTTGAAATGATGCGCGTGACGTCGCAGGGGGGGTAGTGGTGGTCTGAGGGGGTGAGGTATTCTGTGTCTAAGTGTGTGGTGGGTGCAGTGGGGGTGGGGTTATTGGTGCGGGAGGTGTAGTTGCCGGATTAGAGGGTGGGGGGAGAGCGGGGGAGGTGTGGGGAAAGGAGGGGAATCCATGAGGGGTGAACAGTGGTGGGGGGCGATACATGCTTGGGAGTGAGGCTTGTGATGGGGAGGCGGTTGTGGATAGTATTGGAGGGCTCGGTAAGGACTGCGGCTAGGAGGCGAATGGGGACGGAGATTGGGGTGGTGGACCCCGTGAGTTTGGAGATGGATTGACAGGATTTGAGGATGAAGGAGGAGGGGGTGGCGCGGAGGAGGACTTGTGGCCAAGTGGTTATGTTATTTTTCCAGAGGGGAGTGAGACGGGGGAGGAGGGAGGCGTGTGTTTTGCGGGGGGGGAATTCGCAGTGTGCTTGTTTGTATGCGTGAGGGTCTATGATGTGTGTGGCTCTCTCTCTGAGTGAGGCGAGGAGGGTTGTGTCTTGTCGGGTGAAGTGGGCGCGGATTGTGGAGGCAATAGGGTTGGTGAGGGAGAGAAGAGGAATGTTGTGAAACAAAGTACCGGCGTCGCGTTGAGCTCTTACTAAGCATTTGAGTGTGGGTGGGGTGTAGCGGGCTGACATGATGGATTCAGTGGGCCAGTGGGAGTATGTGGTGGAGATGGTGCGGATGTGTGCTCGGGCCATGTGGCCTCGATATCCTGAGTTGTTCATGATTTTATGGAGGTGACAAACGGTAAGTTGGGCTGCGTGGGCTTTGAGAGATGGGAGGCCGTATCCTAGGTCTGAGGTAGGGCGGTGTAGGGCGGTGCGGGGGAGGTTACGTACCGAGGAGACGGAAGCGCGGAGTGCGCGGCATATTTGTCCTTCGAGGGTGTCTAGATGGGAGTCGGTGCAAGAGGCCAAACTGGAGGGTGAAGTGTTTGCCGATGAGGAGTCCACGGATGACCCTGATTCTGCGGGATTGTGTTAGTGGGGAGGTGAATAGGGCGGTGATGAGGGATGCGGTAGTGCGTTTTAGTTCGTTCCGGTGTTTGGTGAAGGTGAGGGAGGTGTTAAGCTCTACCCCGAGGACGCGGTACGTGTCCGAGGGGCCTATGGAGGGGATGGGGGCCGGGAAGGAGTTGATGGTGATGGACTGAGTTTGGAGGCGGGATGCGAGGAGGGCAATGTTGGCAAGGAAGAGGGCGTTGCCTGAGCGCCAAAGGGCGCCGGTGATAAATACTTTCGGATGTTGACGGTCATGCCTGTGTAGGCGCTGAAGAGGGAGAGCTTTCTGAGTTGGATGGCCATGTTGGGGGTCGAGCCCGTTGCGAGCCTAAGGTCGGCGGCGAAGCCGTGTTCTGGGTAGATGGCTGTGGGTTTGTGGGGTCGACGTAAGTGGCCGGAGGGCCTGGACGATAGCCCTGGCTGCCCACCGTTAGCCATCGAAGGGTTCAAGGAAGAGGGTGAATAGAAAAGCGGACAGGGTGTCACCTTGTAGAGTTCCTAGATTTATGTTGATGGAGGGGGTGGGGCCGTGTGGAGTAATGTAGTCGGTGGTTGAGACCCCGTGGAGTTGTTCGCATGTGTCGACAGAGGTTGGGGGCATACCGAGTTGGCGCATGTGTTTGAACATGATGCGGTGGTCCGCGGCATTAAATGCGCCTTTGAAGTCCGCGTACATGACGTAGATGTCTTTGTTGTGGAGTTTGGCGTCCTCCATCGTCAGGATGAGGGATGAAAGTGCGTCGTGGATGCTGCGGTGCTGTCGGAATCCGTCTTGTTGGTCGCTGAGAATGCCGTGGGTTTCGGCGTATTTCGAGCCTGCATCTTTGATTAGTGTGGTCCATAGCTTAAGGAGGTTATTCATGAGGGCGATAGGGCGGTAATTGTCGAGGAGGGTGGGGTCACCTTTTTTACGTAGCAGGCAGGTTGTGCTGTGGCACCATTCAGGAGGGGTGTATGAGTTGTGGGCGAGGAGGGAGAGTAGAGAGAAGAGGGCGGAGCGTGTCGTTGGTGGCAAGAATTTTATTATTTCGTTAGGGATACCGTCGGGGCCGGGGGCTTTGCCTGTGCCTAGTGAGTTAAGGGTTCTATTGAACGTGTCACGGGTTATCATGTCGGCAAGGGTGAGAGAGGGGTCCCCCCGCGGGGTTCGATGGTAAAGCTGTCGGGGTTGTCTGGGAGTTCCCATGGGGGGGGTGGGCAGTTCGTGTGGGGTGGCGCGGCTTAGTTCGGTGACGAAGTGGGAGTGTACCGCCTTCAGGATGGCGGAGGGAGAGGTTGCGGTAGTTTTATCGGGTTTGGTAATGTGGTGGAGGGTCGAGGTGGCGCTGTTGGGGGGGAGGAGGCCGCTTTTTATTTTCAGTAGGCGGTGGGACAATTTAGGGCAGGTGTCGTAGGCCGTACTGGGCGACCGTTTCTTGGCCGGTGATACCATTGAATATCGGGGAGCGGATTTTCATTCTGCGGCCTGAAACTCCTGGAGCTGATGCAGCCCGGAGAAAGCGAATTTTCTGCTGACTTAGTTTTTCCAGGAGCGGAGGGGATGAGAGTATGAAGGGGGGCACTGGACCGGCTGAACTGAATTCACGCTGGTGTGAAGTCAGTTGGTACAGGAGCCCCACCGCTACACAGGAGGTAGGAATCGTCAGGTGGATCTCTTGGAAGCTCGTGTGGAGCTCGACTGGCAGGGGGGTGACATCGTTGCATTTCGGGGAGGTGGGGTGGAGGGTTCGTGTAGCGGTCGCGGTCCACCGTGTGTGTTGGGCGATTTCTCTGCCTATTATATTTCGGATGCGGTTGGGGAGATCGGAGAGGTCGTGTAGGCTTTCGAGTAGCCAGCGGCGGGCCAACGAGCATGCCGACACGATCGGGTCGGGGTGAGATGGATCCGGGAGGAAGACTCCGTGGATCCAGAACCGAGCGAGGTGGGGGGGGGTGGTGGAGTACTGGCCTGTGAGGAGGAGGGAGTCGACAGTCCGGGTGGAGAGGTCGTCGGCCTGTCCCGTGGTCTCGGTTGACCGTGGGGGGGACAGGACTAGAGGGGTCTGTAGGCCACGACGGGGAGGTAGGGGGTCCAGTGGCGTGCCCAGGAGTTGTTGGGGGTGGATGAGCTGGGGTGCGGTGAGAAACGGGGTCAGGGGGTGTCCCGCGAGTGCGTTCCGGGGTTGGTAGAGGTCCGTGAAGCGGCCATGCGGCGGGGGGTCCTTCAGAAGGGCCTGCCTGTAGGTGGGGGGAGGGGTAGGGGGCGTAGACATGGCGGTCGAGTAGGATTTCGAGTGAGGGAGAGGGATGTAGGGGTTATGTTTAGCTTTTGTAGTTGGTGTGTGAGAGTCGTTCACGTGTTGGCTGCACGCGACCAGGCCTGATGGGACCTGGGTTTGTTGGATGTTGGCGGCGGACAGGGACGTCCGGACGCTCGGAGGGGCGCGATGGGGCGCGCTGCCGACCGGTGAAGAAGCTTTTTGTAAGCGATGAGGTGTCAGGGTGTGACGTAGTACTTTGACGGGTACTTGTGAAGATTTTGAAGTGGATGGCGCGGTAGCTGTCGGGAGGATAAAATTCAAATCCCTGGAAGCTGCGCCTTTGAGCGTGTACCGTCTGGTGTCGCTACGGATCCACTGACCATTGTGAGCTAGGCTCGGGTGGGGAGAGGTGGATGGTGCACGCCGTCCGGCAGCCCTGTCCACCAGTCTTGCGCTCAATGGGAGGCCAGGCCCAGAGCGAAGACGATCGGCGTTGCTCATCCGAGCTACCGATCCATCCCCGTGTTTCGTGGTTCAGTAGTACTTTAGTAGTACTTTGGATCTGTTTCCTGTCTTTAGTGACGGTAGGAAGCGTTTTTGAATAGAAATCACCCTCACTGTGGGAGCGAAGGTCTCGTGGTAGTCCACACCCTTCTCCTGAGTAAACCCGCGAGCCACAAGTCTTGCTTTGTACCTTGCAATCTGTCCATTGGCATCGCGCTTCAGCTTGAACACCCACTTGGAATCTACGAGTTTGCGACCGGCAGGACAAGGGACCAATGTCCAGGTTTTCCGAGATACAAGTGAGTCGTACTCGCTCTTGATAGCTGCCTCCCACTCCCCCGATTGGGGACTCCTCAGCGCTTGCTTGTATGACACCGGCTCTTGAACGGTCGGGCTGCTGGCTGACTTAATAGCTGCGGCACTTCCCGCAGTCCATCCATCTCCCGAAGCGCCCGCTGAACGGAGATTATACCTTGGACTGGGTACGCATTGCTGTGGTGCAGCAGTGGATCGAAGATTATACCTTGGCCGTGGAGTCTCCCCCGAATGCATGTCCCGTTCCTCTTCCGTCGACCCGGAATGCTGCCGCGACTCCCGTAGCGGCGACTCCCCCGAAGGTGTATCCGGTTCTTCGCTACACATGGTGCGCGGGATGCTGTCCTCTTCATCATCATTGCGTTGCTCCGCATTGCTCTCCCCCACGGAGAGGGCTGCAGCCTCATCGAACACCACGTTGCGGCTGCTCACCACCCGACGAGTAGCAGGATTGTACACCAACCACGCAGGTGATTCAGAAGCATAGCCCACAAAGACACCCTTCCACGCGCGATCGTCAAGTTTGCGGCGTTGAGACTTGTCAACGTGGACATAGGCCGGACAGCCGAAGACCCGCATGGAGCTCAAATCAGTTCGTCTACCGGTCGTCAAGGTGAAAGGTACACCGCCGGCTCCGCTACTATGCACACGATTGCGGACATGCACCGCAGCGGCCATCGCTAAAGCCCAATACGATTTTGGCAGCGCGGCTTGCCGGATCATTGACTGCGCCATCGGGACCAATGTCCCCCACTGCCGCTCAATACGGCCATGTTGCCAATGCGCGTAAGGGGCAGTGATCTCCACAGCGATGTTGAACTCATCCAAGAGGTTTCGGAAGGCAGCACCTAAGAACACCGTGTCATTGTCCACCCGAAGACGACGAACCGTGTGCCCCAGAGAACGGATGGTAGTCAACATGCGACGGAACGAGGCGGGAGCCTCATCCTTGGAGCGGACCGCATCATGCAGCATGAAACGGCTCCGGAAATCAACCGCACACAAGCTGTACCGCCGTCCTCCCAAGGATGGAACACTCATAGGACCGCAGAAGTCTAAGCCGAGGACCTCAAAGACACCAACGTTCCGGTCAGCCGGCTCACGAGAGATACGGCGGACGTGCGACTTACACACAGCACACGTCTCACAGAAGCCCAACTTCTCCGACGCAGAAAACGCCACACCCTCCACCTGAGTGGCCAAGAGCCCGTCCAATTGCGACTCGCCAAGGTGACCGAGTCGGGAATGCCACAACCGTTTTTCCGATGGCGCAGTGGCGACCGAAGCGGTAGGATTCAACGAAGCAACCCGCGCCGGCAACCACACCAATAAATGCGCGCGCTCCAACGGAACCACCACGCCACCACCATGACCGGCATGAAGACGAAGGTGGTCCACGGGATCAGCTAACACCACAGAATGACCTTGTCGCCGAGCTTGGGTGAGGCTGAAAAGTCGATGGTAAGACCACGACGCACGACGGGATAGCTCAGGAACGTGGAGCACATTCTTTAGCGTGGCAGGAATCTCCTCTCCATCTTCAGCCTTCACAATGATTCGGACCGAGCCCACTCCAACAGCGCGGGCGCTGATACCCTTCACCCAAAGCCGGTCGGTGAGCGCTCGATACTCACAGAAGTCACGGCGCACACTAGTCATGTGATGGCTGGCGCCGCTGTCGGCCAACCACATCCACGTTTCCCCATCGCGCTCGAACATGTGTCGAGCCTCGGAGAATGGCCTCGCAGGGGTGGCTGTCACGTCCATGACCGCCGGAAAAGCAACCGGGGAGTCCATTTGCGCAGAGTTACCTCCGGTGTTGTTGACGGGGCACTCGGACCTGCGATGGCCCTTCTTACCACAGCCATAGCAAACACCACGAAAAATTCTCGCTCCGCCTCTGCCATATGAGGTACGACGAGTAGTCGCAGCTCCTTGAAGAGATTTCAGTTGGTCTTGGAGCTCGGAGACTTGCCGCTTCAAAAGTTCAGTCGTTGAGTCATCATGAGACGCTGCAAAAGCCGTAGGCGTTGGGGGCTCCGTTGAATGTGATTGCGCACGACTCTCGATGCGCATGCCCTTTTGACGAAGATCACGCTTGACGGTATCCATGCTGAGGTCGTGTACGTCCCACGTGTCGGTGATGGAGTGGTATTCGCTGCGCAGGCCCTTCACCAAGTACATGATGATACGCCGGTCGTGGACGACGTCCCCAACTCGGGCAAGCTGTCGTTGCAGTCGAACTAACCGGTTCAGATATTGAATGCCGCTCTCGCCGTCCGCTTGCGGCGTCTCCAAGTCCTGCAATAGTTCCGTACACCGGTAAATACCATCGTCCTCATAATGATTGACTAACGCAGTCCATGCAGTGTGGCCGCAGGTCTTGTCATCCTCGCTAACATTCTCGATAATAGAAAGGTCGTCCTCCGGCAGCGCAAGAATCAATGTGGAGTACATGTCGACTTGTTGTTGAGAGGAAGCGGCACCATCCGACGACAAAGCCGGAGCCCACTTTTGCATCAAGCCAAATGCACGAAAACGTTTCTTCCACACGTCAAAATCTCGTCTCTCCCCACTGAACTTGGGTAGTTTCACGGAGTCCATATCAGGTACGTCGGATGCGCTCGCAAGAGCACCAGAAAATCAGGAAAACTGCCAACAAGAAAAGCACCAAGTACCGGTGAAGAGGCGGGCAACACGGCTCAGAAAAGGAGACGACAAAGGGCTGACCGAAGACGCAATTGTACTCCCGGAGTCTATACAGCCAAGGCAATCAGAAACGAGTCTCAGAAGGTCGGTCAAGTGACGTCGTACAGGAGTGCTAGTACACTTGTGGTAAGATGCCTTTCCAAAAATTCAGCCGGACCACTATCGGCTTTCACGAGAAAAGAAACTGGCGGGTGACAAGCTCCGGAAGCGAATAAAATTCCAGAAAGCGCCAAGCTATAACAAAGAAGAGCAAGCCGATCTTCACGTCACACGAGTCGACATATATTCTGAGCCTTTAGATGATATCTAACGCTCAGCAACTTGCCACCATCAGCAACCTAATCCTCTCTGTTGTTGATTGGCTTATCATCTCATAGTGCTGAGTCACAGCCGTACTATCACGATGCTACTTGACCAACATTGCTGTGTAGCAACTTGATTATCACACAAAACCATGTTTCGCAACACGTTGTTCTCGAAATACGCAGCGATTCGTGCACGTGTAAGTACTGGAAAACTTTGATGAAACAAACACAGTCAACGCTTGTACGGCCTGTAGCCGATAACCATAAAGTTCATCCTTGCACGTGCCTTTAGTCCCGCCCATTGAGTCAAAGCACTCCCCGGTACCGGGTAATTCGTTTCAAAATGAGCGGGGGCTCAAATTCCCCCGCCTGAATACTATATCTATGGTGGTCTTTGTGAGGAGGTCGGCTTGCACAGCCAACGGAGGGAGATTTTGGACGGAAGCGGGGAGTCGAACTCTGCACGCACACTATCGCTGTGGAAGTTTTTGTATGGAGATATTCGACAGCACAAATGAATAAACACACACACACACACACACACACACACACACACACACACACACACACACACACACACACACACAGCAAAACCATGCATCACTGATTCAGTAGGCACACACCCGCGCACTCTAACAGACTGATTGACTCACGTATAAACGTAAATACACACGGATAGACACACACATACACACACACCCTCTCCACATACACAAACGCGCACACACACCCATCAGCAAACACATGCACGCCTGTAGGCACAAACACACGCCCTCGCTGTGTCTCTCTCCCTGTCCTTCTCTTTCACACTCACACACTCGCGCACACACACAACGAAACAAACAAACAATCACACGTCCATGCTCGCAACCCCCCAGCCCTCCTCCTGCAATGGACCAGACACCTCGCAGATACCCATGCCACCAGCCAGTGGCACCTGGAGCCCTCCGACTTCCAACTCCAGGAAGACGAGGACCTCCCTCTCGACCTCTCCTCCCTCCCGGAGATTCAACTTTCCAACACCCCGACCCTCCCAACCCAAAACACATGGCCACTACACCAACCCGCGACCTCACACCCCACCTCAACCTCCTCCTACCACGCCCATCCCCCCCCCCCACCCTCCCGCCCCCCCCCCTGTCCCTCACCCTTACACACACCCTTCCCCTCTCCCCATCATCACTGAAGACTCGAAATATAATAGGCAGGGAAATCGCCCAACACACACGGTGGACCGCGACCGCTACACGAACCCTCCACCCCACCTCCCCGAAATGCAACGATGTCACCCCCCTGCCAGTCGAGCTCCACACGAGCTTCCAAGAGATCCACCTGACGATTCCTACCTCCTGTGTAGCGGTGGGGCTCCTGTACCAACTGACTTCACGCCAGCGTGAATTCAGTTCAGCCGGTCCAGTGCCCCCCTTCATACTCTCATCCCCTCCGCTCCTGGAAAAACTAAGTCAGCAGAAAATTCGCTTTCTCCGGGCTGCATCAGCTCCAGGAGTTTCAGGCCGCAGAATGAAAATCCGCTCCCCGATATTCAATGGTATCACCGGCCAAGAAACGGTCGCCCTACTACAGGATCTCCTCACCTCCGACCTCGCGACAGCTCTCACCTCCACAGGTTTCACCCCCCCATCCCACAACCTGTGCAAACTCGAAGACCTACCCGAGCAAGCCCAGTTCACCCTCCAGTTCGCGGACGCACTCCAGCCGTTGGACACTCCCGTCCCGATCGAGTCCGACCCGTCCTCCTTCTGGGTAAATATCCTCCACCTGCCCAATAATCCCATTCATTCACAGTCTGGACCTGTATCCCTTCACATTTTCCCCCGTTCACCCTATGAACCAGTACCCCCTGACCACCACCTTCACACCATCACCATCACACCACCCCCCGTCACAGGACACGTCCCCGGCTTATCCTGGGCTGACACCTGCCTCACCACTGTCCTAGTCCAATCCCGCCACTCCCTCTCCCTACCATGCATCAACTCCGACGGTACCATTCCACCCACACACTGGTTATACACCCTCCTATCCCAAACTGCAACAGAATACCTCACACAACATACCCCCAACCCCACCCATCCTCCCCAACACCCCCTCAGCCTCTACCACTACACAACTCTGAAAAAATTCCCTGATGGCTCGTACTTTCGCTCCCACCCCTCCAACTCGCCCACTATCACCACCAGCATCCAAGTCTCACTCAGTGCTGAAATGTACTGCATACTCATCTCCACCAACGGCACAGTCACCATCCCTCTCACCCACACATACACCCACAGAGGCACACGCATTCCATCCACCTGCACACTCAATGTCAACCCACACCACTACTCCACCTTCGGCAAAGCCCGACTCCAGGACCCCATCTTCACCACCTCTCCCTCTCCGCCGCCCCTCACCATCACAAAAAAATTCACACTCCACCGCAACCCCCCAGCCCTCCTCCTCCAATGGACCAGACACCTCGCAGATACCCATGCCACCAGC
>JAPMLY010003436.1:0-17573 GCA_026401115.1 Tetraselmis chui | reverse complement strand
ACACACATCACACGACGCGCAAACTCACCTTTCGCCTTCCCCTCACACCCGACCACATCCAACAGTACCAATCCAGCACCCCAGACCTCATCAATCGAACGGCAACCCTTCACGCAGACATACTCAACACCCCACACACCTCGGCCACCCCCGACGCCCTAGACACCCTGGCCTCACAATTCACCACACTCCTCTCCCAACACATGGACCACGCAGCCACAATCTGGCCCCTCCTCCCCGCCAAAAAACCCCGCCCAACCCAAGAGACCCTCAACCCCACTTGGCTCACTAAAAAAACACGCACTCAAATACTTAAGCTCCGTAAATGTAGCAAGCATAACGGCCCTCTCCCCATCGCCCAAGCCCTATTAAACACAACCGAATATCTCTCCCCTGACGCCATCAAACAACAATGCCAAGCACGCATCCGCCAACTTCTTCACGCCACCACCCTGGATAAGATTAATAAAATAAAAACACGAGCCAACACGGCCTACGACACCTGCCCCAAACGCTCCCACCGCCAATTGAAAATTAAAAGCGGCCTCCTACCCCCCGCCGGCACCACCTCCACCCTCCACCGCATTACCAAACCCGATAACACTACTGCATCCTCCCCCTCAGCCGTCATTGACGCGGTGCACTCTCACTTCGCTCGCGAACTCGACCGCGCCACCCCCCCTGAACTTCCCACCCCCCCATGGGAACTCCCTGACAACCCCGACAACTTTACCATCGAACCCCGCGGTGACCCCTCTCTCACCCTTGCCGACATGATTACCCGCGACACCTTCGATAAAACCCTCAACTCCCTAGGCACCGGCAAAGCCCCTGGCCCCGACGGTATCCCCAATGAAATAATCAAATTCCTACCCCCGGCGACCCGCTCCGCTCTCTTCTCTCTACTCTCCCTCCTCGCCCACAAATCCTACACCCCTCCTGATTGGTGCCACAGCACAACCTGCCTCCTACATAAAAAAGGCGACCCCTCCCTCCTCGATAACTACCGCCCTATCGCCCTCATGAACAACCTCCTTAAACTCTGGACAGCACTAATCAAAGAAGCAGGCTCGAAGTACGCCGAATCCCACGGCATACTCAGCGACCAACAGGACGGATTCCGACAACACCGCAGCATCCACGACGCCCTTTCCTCCCTCATTACGACGATGGAAGATGCGAAACTCCACAGCAAAGACATCTACGTCATGTACGCGGACTTCAAAGGTGCCTTCAACGCCGCGGACCACCGAATCATGTTCAAACACATGCGCCAACTCGGTATGCCTCCCACCTTTGTCGACACATGCGAACAACTATACGGGGTCTCAACCACAGCATATATCACTCCTCACGGCCCCACCCCTTCCATCGACATCAATCGCGGAACCCTCCAGGGTGACACCCTCTCCCCCTTCCTATTCACCCTCTTCCTTGAACCCTTCCTTCGCTGGCTCACGGTGGGAAGCCGGGGCTACCGCCCAGGCCCCCCCGCCACTAACGCTGACCCCACAGAACCCACAGCCACCTACCCAGGACACGCCTTCGCAGACGACCTCAGCCTCGCCACGGGCTCGACCCCCAACTTGACCATCCAGCTAAGAAAACTCTCCCTCTTCAGCGCCTACACCGGCATGACGGTCAATATCCGAAAATGCTGCATCACCGGCGCCCTCTGGCGTACAGGCAACGCCCTCACCCGCGCCAACACTACCCTCCTCGCATCCCGCCTACAAACACAGTTCATCTCCATAAACTCCATACCGGCCCCCATCCCCTCCATTGGCCCCAAGGACACATACAGAGTGCTAGGGGTCGAACTGAACACCTCTCTTAACTTCACCAAACATTGGCAAGAACTCAAACGTACCACCGCATCCCTCATCACCGCCCTCTCCACCTCCCCACTAACTCAATCCCGCAGAATCAGGGTCATCCGTGGACTCCTCATCGGAAAGCATTTCACCCTCCAGCTCGGCCTCTTCACTGACTCCCAACTCGACACTCTCGAAGGACAAATCTGCCGCGCACTCCGCTCCGCCGTCTCCTCGGTACGTAACCTTCCCCGCACTGCCCTTCACCGCCCTACCTCAGACCTAGGATACGGTCTCCCCTCCCTCAAAGCCCACGCCGCACAACTCACAGTCTGTCACCTTCATAAAACCATGAACACCTCAGGCTACAGAGGCCACATGGCCCGCGCACACATACGCACCCTATCCACCACGTACTCCCACTGGCCCTCGGAATCCATCATGTCAACCTGCCTCACCCCACCCACACTAAAGTGCTTAGTCCGCGCCCAACGGGATGCGGGCACCATATTCCACAACATCCCTCCACTCTCCCTCACCAACCCTATCGCCTCCACTATCCGCGCCCACTTCACCACTCAAGACAACGCCCTCCTCACCTCACTCCGAGACAAAGCCACACACATCACCGACCCTCACACATACAAACAAGCCTACTGCGACTTCTCCCCCCGCAAAACACACGCCTCCCTCCTACCCCGCCTTACCCCCCTCTGGAAAAATAACATCACCTCATGGTCACAAGTCCTCCTCAGAGCCACCTCATCCTCCTTCATCCTCAAATCATGCAAATCCATCACTACACTCACGGGGTCCACCACCCCACTCTCAGTTCCCATCCGCCTCCTCGCCGCAATCCTCACCGAACCCCTCGATACTATACACAACCGCCTCCCCATCACAAACCTCAATACCAACCAGGCATCCCCCCCCACCACTATACATCCCTCGTGGATACCCCTCCTCTCCCCTCACCTCCCACGCTCAACCCCCACCCTCCAATCCGGCATCAACACCGCCCGCACCGCTCACCCCACCCCCATAGCACCCATCACACACCTCGACACAGAATACCTCACCCCCTCCGACCACCACTACCCCCCCTGCGACGTAACACGCATCATCTCCAAACACAAAGACACGGAATACGGACAAACACAATACATGGTTGAATGGGCCCCGGAACACCTCACGGAATGGGACATACAGCTACAACTCGACGACGGCTTCCGCCTCATCTCCTCCACTCCCACAACGGTATGCCTCCCCACCCCTCCCCCTCTGCCTGCTCCATCTGTCATGAACCCCTACACACAGAACCCTCCTCCGCATGCTGCACATGCCCGCACTTTGCCATACACTCCCAGTGTCGCCCAGCTCAGGGCCCCGACACGTGGCAGTGCGACTGGTGCGCTCGCGGCCAACACCACGACCTCACCCATCTCCACGAAGTGCAGTGGGCCCCGTGCCTACAACTCCATGACACCATCAGTGAGACCCCCTCCGGCCCCACCGCCCTCACCGCATTTAACTCCGGCTATGTCCCCTCCACCACACCCATTCTGCCAGACCCCGGACCCCCTCCGTGGTCACACCCCCTCATCACATTCAACCATGACCCCATCAACCCCGACCTTGACATGCTCCCTACCGGTAAATTCGCTATCCACGCACACCCTTCACTCCCCGACACCACTATACTCTGCACCCCCGACGGCCGCGCAGTCACCACCCTTAACGGCCCCCGGGTCCGCCACCTTTACCAACTCTTCCGCCCCGACCTCTCTCGTCATACGTTCGAAGAGGAGGTCTACCACCTCCTCACACGTCTAGGCTCCCGATCAGAAATCCACTCACCCACGCCCGCCACCACCACCCGCAACAGATGGGCCACCAGAGAGGACCTCCTCACCGCTCTCAGTCACACATTCCGCATCCAGACAGAACTCTACTCCGACCCCCTCAATAAATCCCTTCACTCCCACACCTATCACTCCCTCTACCCCGAAGACATAGTCTTCTCATCCAACGGCAGCAACGCCCCGCACACCTGGCAAGGCACCAACATAGCCAACCCCGAATACGACCACGAATGCATGAGACGAGCCATGGAACACGCAATCACCAGCGCACACCTCACAACCCCTCACACACCCAGCGCAACCATCCTCATCCTCCCCCGATGGGAACACACACCATACCGCCACTCCAAATACATCGACTCCCCTTACACCCACCACCTTTACACCCTCCCCAATGACGCAAACACATTCCTACCCCCCGACCAACACACTGGCAACCCCACCCCTACCCCATTCGGCACACGATGGATGGTCGACATATACCTCGTCGCTAACCCCCTCGCACTCTCCACCCTCCCATCACCCACAGCCATGACCGCACTTCACAACACTCTCGAATCTATGTACGACACTCACCTCCCCAACCCCATCATCACCCCCCCACCTCCACACCTCTTTGTCACCTACTCACCCCACTCAGCAGGTATATACCACCGCCCCCCAAACCCAACTCACCCCCTCACATACCCCCTCCCGGACCGCGTGCATCTAACGTACCCCCCCACCAGAGGCACCCCTGCTTGAAACTGGCAGGACTTTGTATACACAGACGGCTCGAAAAAAGGCAGCTCGACCCCCCTCGGAGCAGCAGCTACCCACCCCGCCTCGGACACCAAAATCAAAAATCATGGTGACCTCTACCCCTCCCTCACATACAATAAATCGTGCTGAATTAGCTGGTATAGATATAGGCCTCCAACTTGGCCGCACCCACCTCCTCACAGACAGTGCGTGCTCCCTCCGCCTCATACAAGGTTACTTAAACTGCCCTACCGCTTACCGCCACAACATTCACCGCGACACCCTCTTATCTATCACACACACCCTTAAAACCCGATGCGAAGCAGGCATCCGTACACACCTCGGCAAAATCAAAGCCCACAACCATTCCATCGGCAACGACCTCGCAGACACCCTCGCCAACCAAGTCGCGGATGGTCACCCACCGGATACTATATACACCACAGGTTCGGAAGTCACGATAGGCCACTAGACATGGCCATACACCCTCATCCCACAAACCCTAGGCGAACCCATACCCTACAGATACACCAACCTCAAATCCGACGCACACAAATACAGCACAAAACACACACACACTCCTCTCTCGCAAACAACCAAACACGGAGCCCTCCTCGGCCGCGCCGCGAAGGACGGCGCCGACTTCTCTTACCACAAAAAACACTCAACCCTCACAAATATCCAGTTCACACACAAACAAGAATTCATGTGGGGCGTCCACAACACCCGCCTACTTACTCACAACCCCACCCTACGCTGCCCCCTATGCGGCCACTTCACTAGCAACGGCCACATGGCCGGTAACTGCCCCTCTATGTCTGGTCTAAGACAGGACCGACACAACAACGCTCTGCAACTCCTACTATCCCTACTGGAACGCCACAACGGAGGACGCTGGGAAACCATCACCGCAGACTTCGGTAACAAACCCATAAAATCGTTCGACTCCCCCACCCCTGCCCATACCCCACTTGACTGCCACCCACCTCACCCCACCCACATGCCCACCCGCCTTGTTGCTGCTGACGAAGGTCTCTCGCATGACTCCCTAACCTCATGCCCCGCCGTCCTCCCCCCTGAGATTCTCCCCCCCCTGCTTCGTCCCCCTGCACACAAACCTGACTTCATCCGCATCCTCGAACCCAGATTCGTTGGTCACTCCAACGGTCGCCGACGTTATGCATCCATAAGAAAGATTCAGATAGGAGAATGGAAGTACTGCACAGACAACAACCTCACTCACACAGCCGACCTCATACGTGCCAAATACACACCCCTTGCGAACGCCATCAGAAACCACTGGCCAGGCACAGTGGTCGACATCCTCCCCATCGTCATGAGCCGCACAGGTACACCGCACTCCTCCACCATCACGAGTCTCACCTCCCTTCTCACCGCCCGCACCGACCCTCCTGATAAACTCGTCTCGAAAGCACGCCTCGACACATCTCGCATTCTTACACAACTCCATACGCATACGGTCCAATGGCTGCATCACCTCCTACGCATATACCGCATCAAGTCCCGCACGACCTCCCGCCGCGCATCCGCACATTGCCTCCACGCACGACCATGAATGCACACAACCTTCACCTCTACTTGCACCCTCCCCGGGGGGAGTAAAACCCCCGAACACCCTTGGAGAGGTTGGATTAGGTGGTTAACGGTCTAGCCCTGACTTGTAAGTTCCCTGTATGGCATAGTTGGGAGGGCCCAGAGACGGCAGCCGACGCATCCGGCTTTTGGTGAAAAACCGGCGCATACGGTACATGTTGTATTCAATTTCAATTTCAATTTCAATTTCACCTCTACACCCTACCTAATGACGCAAACACATTCCTACCCCCAGACCAACACACTGGCAACCCCACCCCTACCCCCTTCGGCACACGCTGGATGGTAGACATATACCTCGTCGCTAACCCCCTCGCACTCTCCACCCTCCCATCACCCACAGCCATGAACGCCCTCCATAACACCCTCGAATCCATCTACGACACTCACCTCCCCAACCCCACCATCACCCCCCCCCTCCACACCTCTTTGTCTCCTACTCATCCCACTCAGCAGGTATATACCACCGCCCCCCAAACCCAACTCACCCCCTCACTTACCCCCTCCCGGAACGCGTACACCTAACGTACCCTCCCACCAGAGGCACCCCTGCTTGGAACTGGCAGGACTTTGTATATACAGACGGCTCGAAAAAAGGCAGCTCGACCCCCCTCGGAGCAGCAGCCGCCCACCCCGCTTCGGACACCAAAATCAAAATCCTGGTGAACTCTACCCCTCCCTCACATACAATAAATCGTGCCGAATTAGCAGGCATAGATGTAGGCCTCCAAATTGGCCGCACCCACCTCCTCACAGACAGTGCATGCTCCCTTCGCCTAAGTCAAGGATACTTAAACTGCCCTTCCGCCTACCGCCACAACATTCACCGCGACACCCTCTTATCTATCACACACACCCTCCAAACCCGCTGCGCAGCAGGCATCCGCACACACCTCGGTAAAATCAAATCCCACAACCACTCCATCGGTAACGACCTTGCAGACACCCTCGCAAACCAAGTTGCGGATGGCCAACCACCGGATACTATATACACCACAGGTTCGGAAGTCACGATAGGCCATTGGACATGGCCGTACACCCTCATCCCACAAACCCTAGGCGAACCCATACCCTACAGATACACCAACCTCAAATCCGACGCACACAAATACAGCACACAACACACACACACTCCTCTCACGGATACAACCAAACACGGAGCCCTCCTCGCCCGCGCCGAGAAGGACGGCGCCGACTTCTCATACCACAAAAAACACTCCTCCTTCACAAATATCCAGTTCACACACAAACAAGAATTCATGTGGGGAGTCCACAACACCCGCCTACTTACTCACAACCCCACCCTACGCTGCCCCCTATGTGGCCAATTCACTAGCAACGGCCACATGGCCGGTAACTGCCCCTCTATGTCTGGTCTAAGACAGGACCGACACAACAACGCTCTGCAACTCCTACTATCCCTACTGGAACGCCACAACGGAGGACGCTGGGAGACCATCACCGCAGACTTCGGTAATTAACCCATAAAATCGTTTGAATCCCCCACCCCTGCTTACTCCCCACTCGACTGCCACCCTCCTCACCCCACCCACATGCCCACCCGCCTTGTTGCTGCTGGTGAAGGTCTCTCGCATGACTCCCTAACATCATGCCCCGCCGTCCTCCCCCCTGAGATTCTCCCCCCACTGCTTCGTCCATCAGCACACAAACCCGACTTCATCCGCATCCTCGAACCCAGATTCATTGGCCACTCCAACGGTCGCCGACGTTATGCATCCATAAAAAAGATTCAGATCGGGGAATGGAAGTACTGCACAGACAACAACCTCACTCACACGGCCGACCTCATACGTGCCAAATACACACCCCTTGCGAACGCCATCAGAAACCACTGGCCAGGCACAGTGGTCGACATCCTCCCCATAGTCATGAGCCGCACAGGTACACCGCACTCCTCCACTATCACGAGTCTCACCTCCCTTCTCACCGCCCGCACAGACCCTCATGATAAACTCGTCTCGAAAGCACGCCTCGACACATCTCGCATTCTTACACAACTCCATACGCATACTGTCCAATGGCTGCATCACCTCCTACGCATCTACCGCATCAAGTCCCGCACGTCCTCCCGCCGCGCATCCGCACATTGTCTCCACGCACGACCCTTACTACACACATCCCTCACCTCTACTTGCACCCTCCCCGGGGGGGAGTAAAACCCCCGAACACCCTTGGAGAGGTTGGATTAGGTGGTTAACGGTCTAGCCCTGACTTGTAAGTTCCCTGTATGGCATAGTTGGGAGGGCCCAGAGACAGCAGCCGACGCATCCGGCTTTTGGTGAAAAACCGGCGCATACGGTACATGTTGTAAACAATTTCAATTTCAATTTCAATTTCGTGCCGGCCCCGCAAGGGGGCCGGGTGTGGTGACTAGAGAAGTAAGAAGAGAGAGATGGCGGCCGGCGAAGGCACCGGCAAGGCCGGCCGACCGCCACTAATAGGGAATAGAGTACCGCTAATAGCATAACACTAAGTACTAGGATGACAAATAGCTACCGTGTACATAGGCACTAGGCAACGGGATGCTAGTGCTAACACCCCCCCTCAAGGTAGCCGAGGTCTTGACGTCGTCGTAGCTTGCGTCGAGGAATTTCCATCTTGGTCGAAGGTGTAGTGCTTTTAGCATGTGTCCCAAGCCGGGTAGGTGTAGCGACATGCGCTCACAGGATCGTGCCGCCACAAGTGAGTTGCCGATATGAAGCGGTTCCAAATGTACTGCGTAATGTACTAATCTGACATGTAGCGGGAAAAACTGTCAACGGGCGAATTAGCCGACGCATGTGAGCGACCGGCGAGGAAGAAGCAAAGCCAACAAGGATGTTAGGAGCGTGTAGGCGCGCAAAAGCATAGATGGGCGCTGCTCGTGTGGACTCCCCCCTTTTGCCGTTGGAAAGGTAAGCTCCTCGCTAAGTTAGGTGAGCGTTGCGGCGTTGCCTCGGAAAAAAGCAATATCAATACTAATTCAACAATACTAACAATAACAATAACAATACGCATGGGCCGAACTTTCGCGGGTCGGTTTTAAACAACAAGATCCGGTCGAGAGCATCGGTAGGCTGAATGCTAGGTGAGAATGAAAGCTTGGTGGGGCGAGCGTGGCGCCGGGCGCTTTACACACGCTCTTCTCTTTTTTACGTGGGAGATGGTAGGACAGTCGCGGACAATCAACTCGAAGGCGAAGCGTGGTGTCGGTTGAACGATGAATTACTAGCGTGGCGCCGAGCGCTTTACACACGCTCTACTCTTTTTTTCGTGAGAGTAAGTAGGACTAGCGTGGCGCCGAGCACTTTACACACGCTCGTCTCTAGTGCAACTTGGTGGACGGCCCATAGCATGTCGGAATCGGGAACGGATAGTTACACGTAGGTCGTGCCGGCCCCGCAAGGGAGCCGGGTGTAGTGACTAGAGAAGTGAGAAGGAGAGAGATAGCGGCCGACGAAGGCACCGGCAGGGCCGGCCGACCGCCATTAACATAGAATGGAATACCACTAATAGCATAACACTAAGTACTAGGATGGCAAATAGCTACCTTGTACATAGGCAATAGGCAACGGGATGCTAGTGCTAACAAACACAGTCTAGATCGCCACCCCCCTCGTGTATGGCCAAATTATTCGGAGCACATTAGTACATATGTTGTATACCCCCGCCATGTTGTCCCACTATGCACACCGCATCGGGCATCTCCTTAGTGCATGTTAGGTGCAATCCCACATCGGCGACGAATTCATTCCCCCCACTGACTCTTATTGTATTGGCTTGATCGTGGTACCCACAAAGAGTGGGTGTGTTGATGCCGTCGGGCGACGGACTCTACCTACATAGCCTCAAGACCCCGCAAGGGAAAATGCCCCATGCGAGTACCTGTAATGTGTCACACGGCAGCGTAGCACGGACGGCGCAATGTGCTATTGGTGAACCGTGCATACACGTTCAATATGGAAGATAATTAACGCATACGTAGTTACTATCACGCACAGTCACGCAAACATGACAGCCACAAAGACAAACACCCCGAGGCGTGGTGTCGGGACAACATAAGTGACAGAGTTGTAGCCTTGCGACAACTCTATACCGAATCAAACAGAGTATCGGTATTCCGATCTAGACATGTACTAATCATATCTAGCATAGCTTACATTAGTTATTCGCAACTAATAACTAGAAGGTATTACTTACAACACTCCCCCTGATGGTAGCTACGTGGTGTTGAGTCTACATACGCGATTTCGTGCGTTTCCCCCACAGCGGCCTGCCCTACACATCCTCCCTCCGTCGCATATGCATTAGATTTGCGTGACCGTCGCATGAACGTTCATATTGCGGCGTTGTGCGCCCGTTAATCTTTTCGTCTAACCAGCACGGCGATTGTTTGAAAGAGCGTGCCGCACGGGTGCGGGCGCGATAACCCCAAGCACACAAGCCCGGCATTGTTCGAATTCGCCCCTCGTAGTTGTCGGCGCATTCCATTTTGCGCGCAAAATCATTGCCTAGGACTTGAGGAGATTTGCCAATAAAATCGATGTATGGTTACATTTTCTACTTGCGAAGGTGCGAAATCTTGTCTGGACTTTTGTGGAGGAGTGTATATCAGTTCCAAGATTAATTAGGCGCAGGAAAAAATCAGGGTACTCTTTTTAACAAGAACTCTTACATATTATAATCAAGCAGCTACCTACGTTTTCTGCTTCAGCTGTACAAATTGACATATTCAGGTTTTGAAAATTGGAATTCAAATATGAAAAACAAATGGCAACAGCTGGCGACGGTGCGCGTCATTTGCGTCCCCGGTTCATATTCTGCTCATGGGAACCCATAGTCAATTCCTCCACTGCATTGTTTGCCCTGCGCCCCTCGCTGCGCCAGGTGGTACACAAAGATCAAGGCCGTAGCAGCGGGCAGGTCAACAACACGCAGCACTCCAAATTCCCAAACACCTTCACTCCACAACCTTCCTCGCCCGGCAACTCGCGCCTCCCGTGCTACAGCCCTCTGCTGCAGTCCTCAGGCTTCAGCACCAAGACGGTGTTACCACCTCTCTGTATTCGAAAGTATCCAGTACATGTACTGAAGAAGGTGTTAGTAAGGTTGATCAGTGCTACCGCAACGATCAGCCAACAACTGGCGGGTCTGCTGTCAGAACACAAAGCCCTCAGCCTAACTCTCGAGGTTTTCAGCTATTATTGTGAAAATGCTGCGCCGGAGGAGGTCACTCAGGTTGTCCCGGGGTCAGACGGACCCCGCCCCTGGGAATGAAAAGTCGGCACCTTCAAAGTCGGTGGGAATACGGAAAGGGGTACGAGCGTTTATGCCACGCTTCCCCACCAGGAGAAGCGCTGCTTCTCGGGTCACTACAAAGGCAGCCGAAAGGGGGGAAGGAACAGAGGCGCCCGGTAATGCGGGGACGACTGGGAAGCGGAAGCGAGGCAGGTCCTCTGTATGTATGGCGGAGGAGGAAGCGGGTGTGGCGTCGAAGGAGGAGGTGGCCG
Organism: Tetraselmis chui; assembly: GCA_026401115.1. Lineage (NCBI taxonomy): Eukaryota > Viridiplantae > Chlorophyta > Chlorodendrophyceae > Chlorodendrales > Chlorodendraceae > Tetraselmis > Tetraselmis chui. The sequence goes on along the minus strand of JAPMLY010003436.1, from coordinate 6,032 downwards.
GCACTCTGATCACCGCAAATAATATAAACCGACCGCGGGCCACAAGGCAGGAAATGAAAGAGCCGGTACAAGGGGACGCTAAACAAAAGGTCAGTTGTAGCCCCCCCTCCCTCAACGTGTATCGTGAGGCGCAGATCACTAAATAGACATCCATGGAGCGATGGGTGCCCCTGTCTCGCTGAACGCTAGTGCCACACGGTTCATTCTTTCTGTCTAAAGTTCTGCTCCTATCATACAAACTATTATTTCAAATTAATTGTGAATCTTTTCGTGTAGTTTTCTGAAAGCCCAGTTTTTCTCCAGTGGGATGGACCAATGGAAAGAGAGAGTCTACAGGGAGCCTGAAAGATTGATATGCTGATCTTGTGTCGCCGTGTGTAGGTGGGAGTGAAGCGTAGTCGGCGGTTATCAAAGCCGCCTGTTTCCCAGCCGGTGGTGAAGGTTACCGCCAATCCGGTCAGAGAGGCCCGCAATGGGGTTTTGTTTGGCAGCCAGAAGAGCGAGGTCACGCAGCAGTGCTGTGACCGGGAGATGACCGACTCCATCGTTGAGTGTGACTCTCCCGGGAATGACGAAAATGTCCCACCCCTCAGACCAGGTAAAGCCTGCCTGAACCCTGCTTGATCCGCGTAGTATTCCAAGAAAGTGCTGTCGAGCCGAGGTTTTTATGTTATATCTCTTTATTTCGAGTATATCCAGTGTCCATTTTGCCAATACAGCTTGTACTTATCTTCCGTAAAAGATAGTTTGCGTGTCGTCCAAGTAAAAGCGCCAAGGTGTTCGTCTGTTAACCTGGCTGAATTTCGCTTCGTTGGCTGATAGCTGGCGACCAGGACGCTGAGCCGGTGGCGCTGGGCGAGGTATGGCTGACGCAAAGCCAAGAGCGCTGTATCCAACACGCTGGAGAAGTCCGCCGCCGAGAAAGCAATACGGCAGCGATGTGTCCGCCCAGCAGCGGCGGCAGTCAGGACTCCGTCGGCGAAGAGGGTGCAACCTCGCGGAGCTGTGGGTATGTCGGTGCCGCTGGCCCTTCAAGCGCTAGTGAAGACAAGAGGGGTGCCGCTGGAATACTGCAGAAGCAGGTGCCTCAAGGGAAGGAAGACGACACAGTGGATAGTGTGATTGACCTTTGCAACGACACAAATGACGGCTCGTCAGGTGGTCAGTCCACGGGACTGAGCGTCGAGTCTATCGACGATGGGAGCGCCAGGTCTGATAGGGAGGCTGTTGTTGACGTGTTGAACAGCCGTCCACCCATTGACCTGGAGGCCTTCCTTCCTTCTGGCGGCCTTCGACGTCAGGAGGCACGCCTTCCGCGCCGGCTTTACGTCAAGTCCGCCAGTGGTCGAGGGACGCGGACCAAGTTCACGGCAGCCACTCGCCAGCTGGTCATAGACTGGGCGATGCTCCGACAGCGTCGACTCAGGCTCGGCGATGACGTCTTGCACCTCGCTGTAGACCTTGCGGACGCCCTTCTTGCCAGCGTGGTGAGTTGCCTACCCTCCGCCCGCCGCTCGTGCAGCACAGTTCGCAGTTGTCTTTCTTAGTTAGGGTTACTAAAAGGTTTAATTGACCCTAAATCCAAAAATCTTCGTAAGCCTCTGATTGTGTCTGCGTCTGATTGAATGCCAGGGTCCTGACAAGTTTCTGGACAGCGCTTCCAATCAAACGCCGGCGGCAGCCAAGACATGCGCCGATGGCCATGCCGAGTTCCCTGCCACGTGCCTGCCGTCTGTATGGAGGCCGGAGCCTAGGAAGAAGTCGACATACCATCTCGATACGCCCGTTTTCCCCGTCAAGCTATGCCGACTACTCATGTCGTGCCTGTTTGTCGCGGCCAAGCTTATCGGACGGCAGGCCACCACTCCCACTGCAAAGGACTTCGTAGCGGAAGGGGGCCCTCTCTACCAGGGCTCGGGGAAAAAGGCGTTGCTTGCTGCTGAACGCAGCCTCGCAGTTTTATTAAAGCACGGTGAGATCTCATACAACCCTAAAAATAACCCTAATAGTTTTCTGTTGCGCATCGTCTCGACTTTTTCTGTCTTCGGCAATGAAGCCTAGCGTCCTCCTGATAAACTGTATGTACCTCCCGCCACCTTCAGATTTATACCGCCCAAACGCAATCAGCTTCGCAGGCGCCTTCCTTTATGCGCTGAACCGCAGCCCCACTTCCGCAACAAAGTACAAGGAAGACGAGAGACAGCTCGTGACGTACCTGCTGGATATCGCTATCCTGTCGCACAGCAGCCTACACATGAGCGCTTCGAAGATGGCCGCCGCAGCAGTGTGGCTGGCTTGCTCGCCTAAGTTGGCCAAAGAGAAGGATGGGACTGCGACGTTCGAGGCCACGACGGGTTTCAGTGTGGAGGAGCTTGGTCCCTGCCTAACTCACCTCTCCGCGCTCTTTGTGGACGCCCAGCTCCAGCCGCATCTGTATGTGCACCGGAAGCACTCTGGCGTGAGCGACTATATCCTCGGCAAGGGAACTTCGGAGTGAAGTAGGTTCAGGAAGATAAATCAAAAGACCTTTAGAGCTTCAACGAAACAGCGCTATCAATGAACGACCGACCGAGGGACAGTTGTTGCCGCCTTTATGGACGCAATGGAATTGATTTCTCTTGATTTCTTTTAGAATAAACATTTGCGGTGCGTGTGCCGGTGAGTGAGTGAACAGCAGGTAGCGACATTTTTCATTTTACAAAAGTGGTGAACTATGACGCTGCGAACTTTGCGGCTTGACTGCTGCGCTCACTCAGTATGCTCGACATGTCTGTCGCGGGTTAGGGTATCTGTATCGACTGGCAACAACGCTACGGCACCTATATATTTTGTTTGAGGTGCCTCAGCAACGACAAGTGAATAAATCATCTATGGTGGAGTCCTGGAAACGGAGTTGGGGGCCAAATTGTGCTGATGAAATGAAAGCATCGATGAAAGTGTAAGAAATTTATGAAATGATCGTAATTGTCGCCGATGAAAAATAAAAATATTGATCAGCATTATCATAATGTTATTCCAATCAACGACCTGTCCGTGCTCATCTTGTTCTTTTAACCTAAAGATCAACGACTACAAATAGCGAAACTGAAAAAATACGACCAGAATTTAAACCAAATTGGAGTCGTATGAGGACCCAGCTCACTTCATTCTCAACGTGCAGTTTCCTACCCAATTTCCAGACACATCAAATCAGTCAATGGCGCATGCTCGTACATGCATCCTCTAATGATGGGAACAACATTATCAAGAATGTGTTCGTCCCGTTCGTGTATCGTGTCGCTACATATGAACTGCAGAAGGTCTACGGGCGAAGGTCCCCGTTGTTGCGGGCACTAGTACGTTAAGAGCCCCTTTGGCGATGGACTTCTCGATGACGGATGGCCCTCCCATCCGCGGCATCTCACAATGAGAATTACGTTCATTCTTGGCTGCAAGACACCGTGGAGGATCATTAGCTCCTATTGGACAAGATCGTTTGCTATGCTACGTCGGACTTCGGAGCACATTCGGCTTTTCGCTTGATAATCAAGTGTGCGGTGCGCCGCTTTGGGGTCTTGCTCCTCCCCCTCCCCCCTGATATCTGCCGACCGTACCTTGCTACTGCAGATAGTGCCGTTCGTACTGCAGTCTTCCGATTCTTGGGCGTTTCTCAAGACGTACAAACACTCGATCAAGTGAATTGTACTAAGCGCAAACTTTCCTTGTCCGCGGAGTTTGGGGGGCTTAATGTGCCGTCCCTTGAGCTCGACGCTAAACGTGCTCACTATGCTTTTTTGAGACCCTTGCCAACCTAATTAATGATTACGAGTCGAGTCGCTAGGTCCTATGTACGGTCGTGTCCGGCAAGAACTATTGCATGTTGCTACTTCTACTTTACCGTGGGCGGTTCACAGTTCGTACAGTTCATAGTTCACAGTACGCAGTTCGTATGATGTGATCTCTAGTATGGGCATGTGTTCGGAATCGGATCTTGTGGTGTTGACTAACACACTAAATGGAGTCCTTTCCGATTATGTTGGGCCCGATGTCGAGTTGGTGGTATCTCCGGCTAGCAATGCGGTGGCGCCCGTTGCCCAGTTGACTTGCCTACAACTTCCGAGTCCCGATGCTCTCACTGGCTTGGGAATTTTTGGGGGCCACATATAATGGGGTAAGGCTAGGGATCAACCATCGATGCATCGTCGATAGTATCATCATCACCCGTTGATGGTGCCATCGATGTGATAGGTTGCGACATCGTCATCGACACGATGGCAGTAGTGCTAGTATCGATGCCATCAATTATCAAAACAATTGGAAAATATTGATTATCTAAGCCCGGTGTATCGATATATCGTCCCAAATATCGATACATCGGCGATGATATCGGCTTAAATTGCCATCGATGTTAACATCCCAAACTATCAACACCATCAACATCGACAATCCAAGATATCAATACTATCAACATCGACGTTTCAAAATAGCATTACCATCAACATCGACAAAATTCACTTGATCCCTAGCCTTATAACGGGGCATTTCTCGCATTTCGTGCTCGGACCTACCTTAACCTCATGGCGTTTGGCAGACATTCCCCACCGGACTATATGAGCGTGATTTCGGGTACATGTCGCGGGGCTTTGGCTCTCTCTTTCGCTTCACACGAGTTCACTTTCAAGGTGCCATTCGATTGCAATTCGATAGTAGCGCACCGGTGCTAGGCCTCACCGCGAAGTGCGCCTCTCATGCACGGAAGTGCACGCGGTGCAATGAGGCCCCTTCCAAGTCTCGTGGGTTTGGATCTTCGTCGACGGTATTGGGCACTTCTATGTCGGGTGAGCGCTCCATTGCTGCTATGCTTATGGAGAATACCCCCCGGTGTCCGTGCTCTTGGTACGTCATTCAGCTCTACTATCGGATTGTCCACGTGCTTGAAGAGTTCATGCTTGAAGCGGGGGCTACTAAAGGGCGAGACTTGCGGTTTTAGGTCCGCCGTATCTGGTCGGGTGCTTCTCGAGATCGATATGGGGATGTGGCTTGGTTAGACTTAAGGGCTCCACACCGTCATCTTGTTGTTGATGTAACGGCCACAAGTGCTCGCACGAACACCAATGTTCTTCATACATGTGCTCGTCTCCCCCTCATGGGCAGTCTTGCATTGGGAGCTCAACATAGCAAACTCGATGCGGACCTCCGCACTTCCGCTTTGCTTGGCACGCCTTCGGTTTAGTCGGTCCATGACTACTACCCCTTCGCTCTGGAGGATGGGGGCCGGTTGGCGCCTATGGCGGTTGAGCTGGATGATCGCCTAGCTATCTTTGTGGCAGTTCGTCGCTTCCCTTGCATGGATATTGGAAACTCTCGTTCACTGTGGAATGATAGTTATGCCCGCATGCAACATTTCGTTCGTCGATATACTTTTGTTCCCTTTCGACGCTTTTTGGGGGATGTGCGGCGAGAATGCACGCAACGTCTTTCTACTGTTCTCCATGGTCGTTTGGGTTCCTATCTTCGCGATGCTTTGCATGAGGGTAGTGTTGATGTTGTGGCATGCCTTCCTCGGGCTCAGGTCTTTGGGGCTTTTTCCTCCTTGCTCCTTTTTGCTTGGTGGCCCTCGCAGCTTTTATAGTAAAATTATATTAAGCATTTCTTGCATACAATACGAAATATAATAAAATGTCGCTATTCTCCACGATACACGGCCTACTTCAACCGCGGCGGGGGCGTTGATCACCTAGGTTGGTCAGATTGTGCTTGTCGATTCGGGCCTACATGACCCGTGCTCATGTGCGACTCTGGTCGTGCATGAGCTGGGAGGGGGAAGGCAAACAAAAAAACCCTCGCTCATGTCGTCGACGGTCCCTTCTCGTTCCACGCACCCCCCGTCCGAGATAATCGCTGCCCTCCGTCACAGCTCGCCACCTAGCCTAGTCCTCCCTCCTCTTTCGGGGGTCGGGAAGAAGAAATACCTAAGGAGCATTGTCGTGCCTTGGAACAGTTTAGCCTTCATTAGTCTATTAAGGCATGTATTTCAAATCTAAATTACGATG
>JAPMLY010003435.1:0-23155 GCA_026401115.1 Tetraselmis chui | reverse complement strand
TGCGTCGTTCTTAAAATTTGACTCGGACTCGGTGTTCGAGGCAGCGAACACGCAACTCATGTGCACAAGATTGGGGTTCAACACTCAGTTTTCTGCACCATACGCGCATCACATGCTCGGGAAGGCGGAACGTCCGTGGCGCACTATGCTTGACTGCGCGTCCTCAATGCTTCACGCGATGCTTGTGCCTAATAGCATGTGGTTATGCGCGATCAGCACAGTCGTCCACCTCCGTAACCGTACCTACAGTCGCGCCGTTGGTCCATCTAGAGGGGTCTCTATCACCCTTCTTACGGGCGCAGTTCCGGACGCGTCTGTCTTTCGCGTCTGTCCGGACGCGTCTGTCTTTCGTCTGTTTGGGTGTACGGCATATGCTAAGGTACCTGCCAGTCTCTGACGGGAACTCGGCATGAAGGCGTTCCGCTGTGTGATGGTGGGGTATTCACATAACTCACCGGGGTATCGTATTTACAACCCTGCGACCAGGCGCATCACAACGTCTGTTCATGTCAAGTTTGAGGAGACAATGCCCGGTTTCGGCTCATCCCATCATGTCGCCTCGTCTATCGATGTGCGTGACAACGCAAGGGCTAGCCATGTTGCCCCTACCAATCACCCACTCACAGACCTGAACATGGACACAAAGGACGTTGTGAATGTAATTGAGGTCGACAGACCCACTCGCCTTCGCGGCCCGCCCGCTCATTTCGAGGACTACGTTGCCCACGTGTCGACTATGCCGCGCGTGTGTGTCAATGACTCGTGTGAGACTGACATGTCCGACCACATGGACGACATCTTGACCCTCCCTGATTTCTCCATGATGGTGGCTCACCCACGCCACATGTGCTCTAAAGGACCAGTTGGTGACGTAGCCCTCGTAATCGCGAGCATCTGTGTTGAACCAACATCCTACAAAGCCGCTTAGATTAGCCCACCGTCGGCGGAGTGGAAGACGGCCATGCATATAGAATTCGACTCTCTCACGTCCAACCAAACATGGGACCTCGTTCCCCTGCCTGCTGGACGCCGCGTGGTCAACAACATGTGGGTTTACAAGGCTAAGACATACGCCTATGGAGCCGTCTCTCGGTACAAGGCACGGTTTGCCGCGAAGGGTTGCAGCCAACGAGACGTGATCGATTACACCGAGACATTCTCGCGAGTCATTCGACTCGCTGGTCTCCGCGTCTTCTTCAGTTTCGCCGCGGCTCGTGATCTCGAGCTCGGTGGTCTCGACATCGACACGGCGTTTATGTACGCGCCCATTAAAGACGATGTCTACATCATACAGCCGCTTGGGTTCGATGACGGGACCACAAACGTCTGTCACATGCGACGGTGCATGTACGGTTTGAAGCAGTCACCCCGGGAGTTAAATGAGCTGCTTCGCGACTGGCTCGTCTCTCAAGGCTATCGCCAATTGATGTCGGACCCGTGCATCTACATTTTTGAGGCAGACGGCATCTTCGACATGATTGCCCTCTACGTGGATGATATCCTAGTGGCATGCAACAACATAGCGTGGCGGGTGGCATTCACCGCCCGGGTACATCAGGGACCAGGGCGATCTGTCCGACATCATTGGCATGCACATAACCAGGGATAGAGCGGCGCGCACCATAAGCCTAGACCAAGGCAAATACGTGCGTGAACTGCTCGACATGCATGACATGGTGAACTACAAGCCCTCGTGCTTGCCCATGGATCCTAGCTTCTTTGCTGCCATCGCCAAGCACACACCAGTGCCCCTCACGGGCACGGACCGGGACATATACCCGAGCCTGCTCGGCAGTCTGCAGTACGCCGTAGTCCACACTAGACCAGACATTTCGACCGCGCTTAGCATCTTGGGCTCTGCGCATGCGACCCCCACGATGGCACACATGCAAGCCCTTAAGAAGGTGCTGTCATATCCTAGCCATTTAGTTAAGTGCTAGTATCTTACATTATTTATTTCCTCTAAATGGTACCTGTATCTTAGCGATATTCAGTGACTCTTTTATTGTCATCACGGCAGTACAACTCTATCGCCGTATTTTCCCTCGACAATACAGAGTTAGTAGCAGTATCTCTTCTAGATAGTTCGTCTCTAGATAGTTCTAATAGCTTGTGCGATAAGGTTAGATAGACGGTACATGTAATCTAGATAGTCTGTATCCCTAGTGATAGTTTGGATTAGTTAGCAGACAACACAAGTTACAGGTTCTAAGGCTGTTTCTAGAACACGTGAGGTGTGGATATTTAAGACGGGGACTTACATGCAGAGAAGAAGACCGGTACAGACGAGATTTACGCCACACCCAAATTGTAAGAAACCATGTTCCTAAGACAATCTTATTAATTCTCTCTACGATGTATAATTAGATCCATAGATTGCGTTCTACTATTAGTCTAAGGTTGTCAACTGAGCCTAACCAAAGTAGCACCTCACACGAAGATGTCTAACCGAACAGGAGAGAGACTACCAAAGGAAGTCGATGGTCGACCAGAGGGGGCGCCTTCTGGGCCGACACAGCCGACGTCGACAGATGGTGGAAGACAGGCAGTGCGAGAAGGATCGAGTCCCACGATGGAGCCTATGCCGGTACACGTCACCGAGATGCTACAACGACTAAGTAACCGAGTTGACACTTTTTCGATTGAGCTATCTCAACTGCGTGACCACGTCGACAACGGTTTCAGACATTTTGAAGGACGAGTGAACAGAAGCCGAGAGACGGAGAATTTTCTTCGAGGAGAACAATTGAGATCGGAGAGGACGCGAGAGATGCCGAGCATGATGCCGAACGATGTCAAACCAGCCAAGATCAAGAGCATCGCTACGACTAACATCGACGAGCTGAGAAAATGGTTCCGACATGCACGAGGGTATCTACGGTATCACAGCGTTAACCATGAAGAGCAAAGAGGAGTGTACTAGGTATTTGGCTTTTTGTAAGGCCCACAATCGAAGTGGTGGTACTCCCAAGTCGCGAAGACGGGAGATGAAATCGGTGGAGGAATTTCCGAAATTTCTGAGATGAAGAAATCCTTAATTTAGGAATTATCCGGAAGAACTCCGTCGGAACGAGCGAGATTGAATTTGGACATGGCGCGACAGAAAACCACGGTCCTGAAGTATGCAAATTACTTTCGAGAACAATTATTGGAGTTTCCGTCATGTAGAAGATAACGTACGTGACTTCCAGCGCGGTATGAGACCCTCGATTCATAAGGAGGTTGCCTTGAAAAACCCTAAGACCCTACACGAGGCGATTCAAGCACCTATGCGAGCGGAGGCAGCGGAGACCAATATAGAGACGACCCAACGTTCGACTAGCCGGTTGAACGCCATCGAAGAAGACAACGACTTTTCAGAGGCAGCGGAGGAGATCGACAGTGAGTCGGAGGAAGATTCGCATGGCGCGACCGAAAATAAACCGCGGGAGCTGTACGAGATTAGACGCCTCACTCAAGAAGAAGTCGACAGATTTAAGAAGGAGGGCAAGTGCTGCATTTGCCACAAGAAGGGACACATCGCTATCGACTGCCCTGAGAGAAAATAACAAGAAGAACGACAAAACGAGGAAACCCCGGCCGGGAAAGTGAGACCTGAGTCGGCAGCTCGCGGAAAGCTGCATGATGAGGTTTCGTCTCCTACAGCGACTCAGGAAGATACCAAGACAGAAGAAGTACGAAACCCGTTACCTCAAACGACATTGAGGCGAGTCTTCAGGAGCAAGGACTTTAGCGACTGGATGATAAATAGGGAGTATGTTCTGAAGTACTCTCAGACCTACGGACCTTTCGACTTAGATGGAGCTAGCGATAATGACGGCCTTAATTCTCAAGTGGCGGAGGATTTTTGCTGTCCGGCGCGCCCATTTCAGGAGAGAGATTTACAGAAGTACCGGAGAATTAGGCTAAATGCTCCATTTAATGCATTAGAAGATTTTTGGGGCCAGTATTTGCGGAGTAAACTGCTTCATCCCCACCTGAGAGCGGTTATAGTGGTTCCAAAATGGAGGGCAAAACAATGGTTCAAGCTGCTGCGAAACTTCCGACTTGTCGACGAAAAAAATATGTGTTTACCTGCCCTACGAATGACGGAATAGAAGGAAGAAGGCAAGATGTTGGACCGACAAGATAGACGACGTAAGTCTACGTCGACGACACCGAGCGAGTTCGATTTTTGCCTCAGAACTTACAAAACCCCCCGAAGACCTACTGGACTCACTCGACGACTCTTGTTACCGATGGCCGACGAGTGTTACTAGCGAAAGAGGATACTAGCATGGTCTGGTTTCCTTGTGGCAAACAAGATATTGAAGACGCGACCCCGGAATGCACAGCTCTTACGGAGACAACCGGATTTAAGGTGAGCGAAACAAATTTACGCCTTTTAGGGACGAAGTCTTTCGGACATGATAAGCGCTACGTGTATATCGCTCGCGTTCGACCCGGATCGATACCGGACGCTACGTAAACTTCTCGGGCAGTATGGGCTACCTCGAAGGAATTAATTTCGGCACGGCGTACGGGTTATCTAGTTCGTGGAGATCAAAAGTTCCCTCTTCGTTACGAAACTTTTGGGAAACCGATCGACGGGTGGATGAACAAGAACGTCCGACTAGAAGACAGTGTTCATGCGACGCTGCACGTATCCACAACCCAATTTGGAACAAGTCTGTTTGTGTTGGGAGGCACCTTACGCGGACATCGATGCCCTTTTTTGGTTGACTCGGGCGCTTCGGAAAGTTTCTGCAAGGTTGAGTGGGTACGGGAGCATCACATTCCGACGGTTTCTAGAGAGAAATACCGGATAGAATTGGCAGATGGTAGTACAACTACGACTCGCTAGCGACTACGGCATAAAGTGCTTACAGTAGGGACCATGAATATACGTTTGGATGCAATTATGACAGAACTGGATAAATTCGACATCATCCTCGGTCAACCTTGGTTACAAGCCGTCAACCCGGATATAGATTGGTCTACTAAAACGATTCGCGACCGTAAAACTGGCGAAGCTATGGTGTCTGGCGACGAGTATACCGTACATGTGGCAGTACATCACTTGGAGGCGGATGCGATGGCAAAGCTGCTTAGGCAACAACCGACAGACCTCTTTGTGATTGGACTACGAGAAGTACAAGACGCGGTCGACGACATCAATACTGATCAACAACGTGAGTGGACGACTTCGTTACGAGATTCCCTGCATGAGTTTACGGACATCATCAAGGAGCCTGACGGTCTACCGCCAACTCGCGAGTGCGACTTTGAGATTAATTTGGAGTGCGATGAACCACCTAAGGACCGAACGTACCGTATGTCACCAACAAAACTCCGGGAGGTTCAGGTACAGTTACAAGACTTACTCGCAAAAGGTTGGATTCGTCCGTCTAAATCTCCGTACGGTGCCCCGATTCTATTTGTACGCAAGAAGGATGGTACCATGCGTATGTGCGTAGACTATCGGAAACTCAACGACCTTACGAGGAAGGACCGAACACCGTTACCCCGGATTGATGAATTACTCGACTCGCTATATGGGGCTCATTATTTCAGCACGTTGGACCTGTATAAAGGCTATCATCAAGTTCGAGTTAAGTAGCGCGACATACACAAGTTAGCATTCCGAACTCATTACGGATTGTTCGAGTTTTGCGTTCTACCCTTTGGACTTTGTAACGCCCCAGCTGGATTCCAAGCGAGGATGAATCGAGTTTTGGCCCCGTATCTTGGCAAATTCTGCGTGGTATATTTGGACGACGTGCTGATCTGCATTAAGACGGCCGACGAACACCTCGAGCATATTCGACTCTTGTTACGAGAGGTGCAGCGACACCAATTGCATATCAAACTCTCTAAGTGTTACTTCGGACGATCGAGCGTCAACTTCTTCGGGCATGTGGTGGAAGCTAGACAGATCCGAATGGACTCCGACAAGGTGGAGGCGGTACAGAATTCGCCCGGGCCGAAATCTGTGACAGAAGTACGTGGATTTGATACTACCGGAGGTTTATCAACCAATTCGCAACCCTAGCAACCCCATTAACGGATCTGACCAAGAAGACACCGGAATTTCACTGGACCCCTCAAGCCGAGTCAGCATTCGAGCCAATTAAAGGCGCAATGGTACGTGCACCAGTCCTGGTAATTCCTGACACTTCTCCTAATGCAAGGTACACACTATACACAGATGCTTCTGGATTTGCAGTAGGAGCTGTGATGTTACAAGACCAAGGTATTGGATTACAACATATTGCGTACCATGCTCGAAAGATGAACAAGCATGAGGTACACTACCATGTCCACGAACAAGAGCTACTGGCAGTTCACGACGCTCTACTGAAATTCCGTTGCTACTTAGATGGCGCGGCGGGATTTACAGTAATTACGGACCACGACACGTTGCGACACTTCTTTCGGCAACGCGATTTGTCTACTCGACAAGTGCGATGGCTTCAAGTTTTAGCGCCTTATCAGCGACAAATGGACATCGTGTACAAGAAAGGAGCAGTCAACCATGCATACGCTTTGTCTCGCCGACCTGACCAGAAGGACTCATTACAGAAGCCGCAATTGTTACGCGATTGGACCAACGATTAAGCAGAATGCGAGATACACGCGCAGATTTTTCCATGGAATCTCGGTAGCATCTTGACTCTGGACTTCATGCGGATATCAGAAACGCTTATGGCTCGGATAAATACATGCTTATCCGGAAATCTCTGCCTACCTGGCTCGTACGTCAATCTAATGGACTCTTGTACGCCTACGGGATAAGGCTAGGGATAAGCCATCGATGCATCGTCGATAGTATCATCATCACCTGGTGATAGTGCCATCGATGTGATAGGTTGCGACATCGACATCGACACGATGGTAGTAGTGCTCGCATCAATGCCATCAAATATCAAAACAATTGTAAAATATTGATTATTTAAGCCCGATGTATCGATATATCGTCCCAAATATCGATACATCGGCGATAATATCGGCCTAAAATGCCATCGATGTCAGCATCTCTAACTATCAACGCCATCAACATCAACAATCCAAGACATGAATACCATAAACATCGACGTTGCAAAACATCATTACCATCAACATAGACAAAATTCACTTGATCCCTAGCCTTACTACGGGACAAGATTTTATGTGCCGAGCGTCTCTACATTGCGATCAAGAGTACTGTACGAACTACACGACGCACCGACCGCGGGACATCCTGGTATTATTCGACTATTGGCAGCAATGACCCGGACGTGTTGGTGGCCTGGCATGAAGCGGATAGTACAACACTATGTACGCAGCTGTGTTACGTGTCAACGCAACAAGGCAACGCGACACAAGCCTTATGGACTCCTTCAATCGCACGAGGTACCGACCATGCCCTTTGAGCACGTATCGCTTGACGTGATTACGGACCTTCCTGAGTGCGATGGGTATGATGTTGTGGTGGTATTCGTCTGTATGCTTACGACACGGACGATTGTCGAGCCAATTACGAAAACGATTACAGCGGAACAATTAGCGAAAGTTATGCACCACGTTGTTTTTCGGCATTTTGGCTTGCCACGGAAATTAATATCCGATCGAGATCCCCGGTTTATGAGCGACTTCTGGCAAACCCTATTTAGGGTTGTTGGCACCAAGCTTAATATTTCTATACGAGCTATCATCCCCAGACATATGGCCAAAGTGAACGAGTAAACCAGATATGGGAGGAAGTCATACGATGCTATGTGCACCCCTTGCACGACGACTGGGTTCAACACCTTACCAACGTGGAGTTTGCGATCAACGCAGCGGTTTCTACGTCAACGACTATGTCTCCATTTAAGGCGACGCTGGGATTCGAGCCGACATCTCCAACGACGGCTACATTTGAAGATACTGAGCCTAGCCGTTCTTTACCGGAGCAAGTAAAGATTCTGGTCGAGATGCACAGATTTGCCCACGATTGCGTCAAAGCAACTTAGGCACACATGCAAGATGTTGCAAATCGGCATCGGTTACCAGTACGTTTTACAATTGGTGACAAAGTTAAGCTCAAGGCGACAAATATACGGTTTGTACAACAGCCATGTTCTAAACTACGCGACCGCTACATTGGACCGTTTCTCATTACGGAGGAAGTTTCCCCGGTTGCATTTCGGCTTAAGCTACCCCATGGAGTACGGATTCACGATGCTATACACGCCAGTCTACTGTAGAAATGGAATTCAGAAACATAACTGGCCAACAGTGCTCAGCCAACTCCGATTGTGCACAATGCGAAACGATTTGAAGTCGACCAAATAGTCGACGTGGTTTTTAACCCCAACGGCACGGGACTTTTGTTTAAGGCCGCAGGGCAGCACCGTTCGACGTACCTAGCGAGGACACTTAGGAACCCATGCGAGGAGTCAACCACTTAAGCATCTTTTCCGAATTTCTTCGAACGGATGTTTATCGAAAACTTTTTGGCACCCCTGACTTTGTCAGATTTCGCAATCGTTGGCCAGCAAGAACCCCCAAGAAGCCAAGACCATGAGTAATGCACAACAAGGACGTTGGTGCTTAAGGAGGGGAGAGTGTCACATCCTAGCCATTTACCTAAGTGCTAGTATCTGACATTATTTACTTCCTCTAAATGGTACATGTATCTTAGCGATATTCAATGACTTTTTTTTTGTCATCACGGCAGTACAACTGTATCGCCGCATTTTCCCTCGACAGTACAGAGTTACTAGCAGTTTCTCTTCTAGATAGTTCGTCTCTACATAGTTCTAGGAGCTTGTGCGATAAGGTTAGATAGACGGTACAGATAATCTAAGATAATATGTATCACTAGTAATAGTTTGGTTTAGTTAGCGGACTACAGCACAAGCTACAAGTTCTAAGGCTGTTTCTAGAACACCTGAGGTGTGGATATTTAAGACGGGGACTTACTGGTAGAGCGGGAGAGACCGGTAAAGACCACACCCAAATTGTAAGAAACCATGTTCCTAAGACAATCTTATTAATTCTCTCTACGTCGTGTAATTAGATGCATAGATTAGGTTTTACTATCAGTCTAAGGTTGCCAACTTAGCCTAACCAAAGTAGCACCTCACAGGTGCTGCGCTACCTCAAGGGATCTCCTAGCATGAGCCTGACGTAGGGGGGGGGGTGAGGACAACTCTCTCCGACTGACATGCTTTGCTGACGCAGACTTGGGCAATGACAATGAGACACGACGTTCACGATCGGGGTTTATGTTTACACTGGGCAGAGGTGCAGTGAGCTACAAGTCGAGGAAACAGTCCTGCGTCGCACAGTCCACATGCGAGGCAGAGTACTACTCAGCAGCGGACGTAACCAAGGAGGCCATTCATATTCGAGAGATGTTATCGGAAATCTTCAGTCGACTTGTCAGCGGGACGACCACTATCTGGGAAGACAAGCAGAGATGCATCGCCTATTCGAAGAATGCACTGGTGAGCGAGAAGACCAAGCACATCGACCTGAAGTATCACTTCGTGAAGGACCACGTACAATTGGGGACTATCAAACTACGGTACCTACCCACTAGTGACATGGTCGCCGACATGTTGACCAAGCCAATGCATGGACATGCACTCGTGAAACACATGAACGCCATCCTGGGGACATCCGGACCCATGCAGCTGTTGTGGGTACCACTCGCCCTCTAGCTGGACGAGCGGCATCTAGGGCCCATTCTCTTGATCGTTTCCTAGTGGAAGGAATAATAGAGCGTATGATTGGAAAAGGGGTTCTTCTTACAGTCTACTGATAAACGGTAACCCGAGTGACTCCCTGGCAAATGTGCCGGTCGCTAAATTTATAGGCGTCCGGTCGAAGGTACCAGAAAGCCACCAATTCCAATTTGGTGTGCTGTGCTGCTTCTAATCTAAACTACTAAATATTACTATAGACTATTATATTATCGCAGCACAGCGTCACTACAGCTAATTCTAGAGCCGGTGCGGGTATAATTATTCATCATCCCACGCTTCCGGTACTGGTACTAAATATTCTATTTGTACAATAATTCTAATATGACGGGCTCGCTCCTTTCGTCGCTATGCTCGTCATACAACGCTTTATCGCTATGTACAATTTCTAGCATTATCATAGTCCTGTATCTAAAGATACGTAGCTGCTGTTTTGAGGAAATACCAATATTAATGACAAGTATCAGCAGATATTACTCGCTAATACTGTAATCTTCCAGCGTCATCGTCGTAGTAGACTATGACACTCTCGCCTCCTTAAGCAACAACGTCCTCGTTGTTGGTGTCGTCGGCAGACAACACATCCAGCAGTAGATCAGGACCAGAAAGGGTCGGAAAAGGAAAATAATGTACAGGTTGAAGCTCGCAACCTTCGCAGTGCTCCGGGGCGTAGTCGGTAGGTCGAAGAAGAGTCTCGACGTAAAATCCCAGTAGTCGACTCCCATCGCGCCCGGTAGTCGCTTCTTCCGTAGCCATCCGTAGCATCTAACCGCCTTGCGTTGCTCAGCAGCTCGAGTGTGACGATAACTGCTTAAGCAGCACCCTCTCAGGAAAGCAGGCAGTCGACGCAGCGTAGCGGTAGTCCACAGGCTTTCAGGTCGTCCAGCAACGCTGAATAAACAGCAAACATATCGCAGCTCGCTGTAGCGGTCTTGGTCGCCAGTCCTCTGAGACTTGCTTACAGGTAGCCATAAGAAATATCGCTCGCTTCAATTAAGTGTCCTCCAGTACTGAAGCAGTCCTTCAGGCACAGATACTTGCGCTCTTTTTACTCGTATGGCAAGACTCGATAAAAAGTCTGGCTGTACGAATAGAAAAAAATTATCCGGAAAATAAACTTCTCGGTAGCACGCTCCTCGCGAAGATACGGGCCATCGATAGGTCCGATATTCCATTTGAAGCTTGCGGTAGGCCAACAGCAAAAATACTGCCGCATCGCAAACTCCCTCGTTGAAATTGTCGAAAGTATCAGCGTCGCGTAGCCATCACGAATTTGGTGCTCCCATAAAAGTCAATCCACTTGTCACGCGCTTGCATCTTCACCTTGATAAATCCCTCAATCCTCATTTGCTCTCGTAGTGCCAAAGAAAACGCTGTGCGAGTAGCATCGCGTCTCCAAAACACAAGTCGCTAAGCACAGGTATTGTCGGCTTGTAATCAGCGTCCTCGAGCTAAAATAGAATATGTCGCTCGCTTCAATTGCTGGCTGCTCGCCGGTGGTCAATCGTGCAAAAAGGGCTCCTCGAAAAGTGTCAAGCTAGTATCCAATCGCTAGTCGCGGTACGGTATAGTCCCGAAACGCGTCGTCGCAAAAGAGAATAAAACCCAGCAAAACTGCTCGCGTGTAGTCATCTCGCAGTCTCGTCCCTTAGCGAGACACTGTACTCGGTAACATAGAGCCATGCGGTATCGTCTCCACCTCCAAGACAGGATACGGTATCGCCATCGGTAGTCGGGATCCACAGGAAATTCACCACAGATACTGTAGACGAAATATGTACAGGTGGTGTAGCTGCTCCACAGGAATCAGCAGCCACAAATTGTCTTCTCTCGGAAACAGGAAAAACTCGGTCGATACTCGTACAGATCACAACCCGACATTTGAAATTAACGGAAAATCAAAGAAATACGAGTAAACTCCACCAGAATCAGGAAATGTAGCAGTCGTCTCGCTGCGCCTCATCGGATGAAACTCAATCGCATCGCAGAACGTCCGGAAAAATAGCCTCGTCTGAGCGAACCGTATCGACTGAAACTGTCGTCGACAAAACAGCACAGGTTGGCGCATCTCCCATCAGGTCAAGCTAAGCGAATCTCTTCACGCTATGCTTGTCTTCCGCCATGTCCTCCTGTTGTGTAGAGAGTCCTGTTGAGTCTTCTGCTCCCTCGTCTCGTCTTGTTCCGGTGACTTAGCAGGTCATCATGGTGCTCCACAGTCCCAATCCGCAATCTCATGGCGAACAGGTACTTGTAAGAAATCGCATCACTACTGCCAGGTGGCCATTCTTCGGTCACATCTGAATTTAGCAGGTCCTCTCGCTGAAGCCAGATTCGAAATACTCCAGGTTGAACTGGAAATACTCCGGTAAAGCCCATAATCAGCAAGGTCCAGCTTCTGTCCAGGTGTGTCCGTCTGTTCTCAAATTCTGGTCTGAGTCTCTGTTCTGTAGCTCAGCTCATGTTCATTTCAGTTCTGTTCCGTTCAGTTCTCTTCTGTTCTGTTCTGGGTGTAACACGTCCAACATGTGTCCGCGTCACGTTCTGTCACAGTCCGATCCAAAATCCGCCGTCCAGGTCACGTTACTGCTTCGTCCAGGTAACCAGAATGTCCACTTGTCGGCCGTCGTCAGCTTCGAGGTTGTCCAACTGATCGCAGCTGCATGTCACGCTAGCGATACAGGTACGGGTATTCTTGAAGTTGATTCGTAGCCCAAAGTTCGGGTACTGATGCAACGGTAAAAGCTCCACTCCACAAAAAGGGTACAGGTACACGGCAGAATATAGCGATAAAATCGCAGAATACCGTATATCACTCCTCATCGCCTAAATTTGTGAGATGACAGCAATTCGTCGCACGAACTCGATCTCGTGAACTCCAGGAAACCAAATAAATCGCAGATTCTCCGTAATCAGGTCGGTAGAAAATTCACCGGTACAATAATTGCACAAATGAATATCAGATGAACTGTAGAACCGGATAGAAACGTCGCCACGTACCACCGCAAAGACTTATGCTCGTAGGTCTCCCGCCCATACAGGAAACAAACTCGCCAATAAAAATAACTCCAACCCCAGTGTAGTCCTCGACGTACACTCGCTAAATCGTCGTCGCATCCGCCAGTCTTGCTCGCACCAGTGGTTCGTCAAGCACGTCCAATCCCGTGGCATCCTCGCCTCGGAACAGGGCCGATGAACGTACTAGACTCGGCGTCCTCTCGGTCCTTCTCAAATTCTGGCGTCGCGCTCTCGCGCACGCTCTAGCAGGCCTCGACAGCGTAGTACGCTCGACTCGGCTCGCCAGTCTCATTGCCCTCTTGGCACAGATGTTTTCGCCGCTTTCGCATCCCGCAATTATTCCGAATTTCCGGTGTACGGGTCACGGCGTACAAGTGCACCACTCGGTCATCTCATAATATCGGTACGTAGAACCCACATTCGCTTTCTCGTAGCATGAAACGTCTGTCGCACTCCGTAAAATGAAACGTCTGTCGCACTCCGTAGTTCGCGAAGTATCGCGTACCGAAATCTTCAATTCTTCTGGTTCTTCTTCTTACCAACGGCTCTTCGCTGGTTCTCTTCGGAAATGAAATCACGCGCGGACAGAAAAACGGGGTCACTCAGGATTTTCTTCTGACGTCTCTCTGTCATTAATGCGTAGAAGCCTTCCAGATCTTCATTCTCTCTCTCGAACTGTTGAATATTCCGCCAAAATTGACCGAAATACACTCGCGGCACAGATATGCCGGTATCTGCCAGCCCGTCTCAACAACGTTGTTGTCTTCAGTCTCTCAATATCTTCTTTCTTCAGTCCGAAATCTCACTGGCGCAAAACAGTACAACATCTTTTGGCCCATACTGGTCTTCTCTCGACGTAGCGTTCGCCCAGCTTCGAAGGCATCTCGCCGCAGGATTGAGCACCTCGTTGCACGCATCTCGCAAAACAATCGACTCGAAGTCACCATAAGTCGTACACGTCGGCGTCTCATCAAATCTCCGTTGTGTCGCTTCAAATGGTACTTTTTATTTGACACTGTTGCACATAAGGGGTGAAAGTTACACGGGTGGCAGGTTCTTGCCGCGTAGTACAGTCATGACTCGACGGCGCCGAAAGGTAGTCGTCGTGCATGAAGTCTCCCAAAAGCAAGGGCGGGAGGGCGGGAACAGCGAAAATTGTGACTCCCTTGCGAGTCACCTACTAGGAGCTACTATTTATAGCCCATCTAGCGCGAGTGATTCACATGCGCGCATCTTGCACGAAAGCTCACTACTCTACTAAATATTATTTCCAATACTCTAATGTACTGAAACTATTATTCCCCTAAATTGATTATCGGCATCCTAAATACCGGTATTTTTGTGCCTCTAAGAGGAGTACTATGTGCCTTTGCGTGTCTTTGAAAAACTAGGTTTGCTTTTAGCTACGCCATTCGCAAAACTAACAAGCTCCTAGTCGCAAAATCTCGCGAAATCTCCTCGACGCAGTTCCTCGATACATAAACTCACCCGCCAAGAATAAAACGTGCGATACTCGATACGATACGCGTAGGCATACGGCAAGGAATCAAAATCGGCCGGTTTCACATACGCACGCTGTGTTACATACGGTATCACAGTGTACTAGCCGGTCGACTATCGCTAGCCGGAAAACCTTCATCTCCCGCGTAAAGCTCCTTTAGCGTCTTCTCGACTCGTTGGTTCTAATGGTCCGTAGTCGCTAGATCACGGGCTCTTGCACGAAGTCCTTCTCGTGCGCCAGCTCGTCAAAAGCCTCTTAAAATAGCTTGAACGGTGGCCTCATCTCCTCCTCAGTAGAATCTTGGCCTCGCTCCATCGTCTCGCCCATCGGACTCGACTCCTTCGACCAAAGCCGGTATACGTCCGCGGTCGGCGTCCCTTCCGTCGAACCTTCGGTGTCCTTAGGTGCCGTCTTGTTCTTCTCCGCCTCTCCGATCATCCCTCTCGTCGCTACCACTAGTGGCTCCGAAACCAAGTGTTGTGGGTACCACTCGCACTCTAGCAGGACGAGCGGCATCTAGGGCCCATTCTCTTGATCGTTACCTAGTGGAAGGAATAATAGAGCGGATGATTGGAAAAGGGGTTCTTCTTACCCTAGGGGTTTTAGGGTTTGTTGGGTGCTTTAGGGTTTGTTGGGTGTTGTTTGGTCCCTAAAACCTAAACCATAAAACCCAGTCTACCGATAAACGGTAACCCGAGTGACTCCCTGGCAAATGTGCCGGTCGCTAAATTTATAGGCGTCCGGTCGAAGGTACCAGAAAGCCACCAATTCCAATTTGGTGTGCTGTGCTGCTTCTAATCTAAACTACTAAATATTACTTTAGACTATTATATTATCGCAGCACAGCGTCACTATAGAAGTCTCTACAGACTTCACCTCTAGCTAATTCTAGAACCGGTGCGGGTATAATTATTCAGCATCCCACGCTTCCGGTACTGGTACTAAATATTATATTTGTACAATAATTCTAATATGACGAGCTCGCTCCTTTCGTCGCTATGCTCGTCATACGACCCTTTATCGCTATGTACAATTTCTAACATTATCATAGTCATGTATCTAAAGATACGTAGGTGCTGTTTAGAGGAAATACCACAATTAATGACAAGTATCAGCATATATTACTCGCTAATACTGTAATCTTCCAGCGTCATCGTCGTAGACTATGACAACAGCGATACGCTTTGTAGAGGGAAATGTGTAGTCACTTCCATCTGATTACAAGACACACCTTTGCTATCTTGAGGGGGAGTGTTGTAAGTAATTCCTAATGTAGATTAGTTACAAAGAGCTAATGTATGCTCTGATTGAAGTCCTTATGTACATGACATCATCTAGAGTGCATGAGCACGATATCACAAACTAGCGTATAGACAGCTAACAACTATAGCTGAAGTCACTTCTCTTGTCTCGACACCAACCGTCACCTAAGGCTGGTTGTTTAGCGTACCTGTAACCAACACACCGCAAGTTACAATATCTTCCTTATCAAACCGTGCATACCACGTTCAACAAGATGAACTTAGCCACCATCATCGAAAGATGAGATCTCTCCGCAAGTTCGAACACCATCTCTCTCGCCGCCGCCACCGCATGCGCATGTGCGGCTGAGCTTGGGTCAGGAGCCCGCGAGCACGGAACTTGGTAGCGGTGAGCGTGACGCCTGCCCGCTTGTTCGTGTTTGCTATTGTCTCGGCGCTATCCTACGTTGTGGCATCGCGTGGTACCTATACATACAATTATCGTTTTTATCGTCCGCGGTCACTCGCCGTCGGCGGCTCCGGTGCGTTTTGTTTGTACGATGGCCATCGTGATCCTCCCGGGATCTTTTACTCGTCGCTCGACCCGCGATCGGGTACAACTGCCCGTACCGTCCCTATTATCGGCATCCTCGAGATCCGTGGTCGCTACCAGTACCGCTACAGCTTTCGCCCGCGCGTCGTCATCCCCCTCCAACAAGGCTTAAGGCATCGGCACGCGTCATCTCTGTCCTTGTACGGGTACTATAACTTCAGTACTTCTCTCAGCCCGCTAACTTCATTCTAATCACTACCCGTACTCGGAGCCCGCTATTTGCAAGGTCATCCTTTACTGCTTGCCCCCCGACTACTATACGGCGTTGTATGACGGAGTTTCCATCCGACTCTTGCGGTGATTGGTACATGGGTACCAAATAGCTTCTTTGCTCTTTTCTTGAGCATCTCCATCGCGGGCTCCAAGGCTCCCCGCTACAAGCAACGCGATGTTAGAGGCGCGAAGGACCGGCATCGAGGAGCCAACCACGTCGGCGGTGAATCTTCCCCCCAAGGCACGCCACAACGCCACCTCGGGCGATTTCCGGTATAGTCCACGCCACATACCCCCCCTTTCTTCGACCCCGCGTGCTCTACTTATTTTAGGACGCGACACACGAGTCACCCCGGATGGCCGCGGCGGCGACCCGGCCGAGACATAGTCATCGGCGTCCTCCACCGCCATCTTTAGGCCGGTCGCCCGGCGATGGGGCCGGGTCGTGCCCTATGGCCCCCACCCCGGGTGACCTTCCGACATCGCCACCAAATGCTCAAGCGCCTTCGCATGCCTTACGACTTGACAATATTCCGTCTCGGTTTTTACCCACCTCTCCCACAATGCGCTCCCCCGCTCTTTTGAGGTGCGTTGGTTGCTCCGCGTCGTTCCCGACCCTTCAAGCCTTATGCGCCTATCTAAATTCCCTCGCGACAACGTGCACTTTCGCGCCCGGCAATTGACCAGTTGTGGATGCCGATCGCCACCTTCTCGCGCCGTGCACTTTTTGCGGACGATACTTCCGGAGCGGTGGTCTTAGTAGACACCAAAATTCTTGCTCTCACCGCATTACAACACCCTCCCAACCGCCGGCATGTTGTGCTTCGCTTCCGCGCGGTCGGCCGTCCCCGCCGCATCCCCAAACCTTGCCCCCCTCCGTCCAATGGTGCCTTGACCATGGGGCGACTGGTGGGGAGAACTCCAAAGCCTTCTTCGAGCCCTACCTCCTTTTCTTTCCGAACTAGTACGTCCTCGAACGGCGTCCCCCCTTCGGTGGTACGCCTCGTCAAGCCGGTCGTCGAGGAGCTCGTCGGTTGCGTTTTGTCTTTCCGCGGTAGGGCCACCCAAGGGGCTTCCGCGAAAGCGGCTTGGGCGGCGTTGCTTTTATTTCCGCGCTTAGTTTTGCGCCCCATGGCTGATTTCACTTCCGCGGGGCATCTGCCCCCTGACCCGGTCGTTAATTACCGTGACAAGTGCTTAGCCCATTGGGCGTCAAGAGATTTCGATACATTGTTTTCCGCCGCTCGCGCTCACGCATCCCTTACCAATGGGCGGGCACCGCCACCTACCTCACGTTCGAGGGCCGATACCGACCCCATCTCCCCTTTGCAACCCTTCCATAACGGCGTCTCGGCCAAGGTCGCCAACCGGGCGGCTAGTCTATCTGCGGTTGGGGAGTACCGTCGTGCTATGGAGGCCCTAAGCTCCAACCCCGTTGCAATAAGGCTAGGGATCGGCCATCGATGCGTCGTCGATAGTATTATCATCACCTATTGATAGTGCCATCGATGTTATAGGTTGCGACATCGACATCGACACGATGCCAGTAGTGCTCGCATCAATGCCATCAATTATCAAAACAATTGTGAAATGTTGATTAATTAAGCCCGATGTATCGATATATCGTCCCGAATATCGATACATCGGCGATAATGTCGGCATAAATTGTCATCGATGTCTACATCTCAATCTATGAAAGCTATCAACATCGACAATCCAAAATATCAATACCATCAACATCGACGTTGCAAAATATCATTACCATTAACATTGACAAAATTCATTTGATCCCTAGCCTTACGTTGCAAGTGGTCGTGGGGTGCACGAGGAATTATCACTGTTGCACCCACAAAACGATGACGACATCGCGGACGTGTTGCCGGATCCCTTCTCCCTCCCTCGTATCAAACTCCGTGCTTCGGAAGTTGATATTATGGAGGCCGTTGCTAGATACCCTCGAAAGTCTAGTCCTCACGTCGACGGTTGGAGGTTTGAAACTCTTCGCGCGTTGGGTTCCCCTTGCACTCTCACCGGTTTAGCCGAAGCCATCGTGGATGCAGGGGTTCCACCAGGCATTGCCTCATTCCTTCCGTTTCCCACACTTATCCCGTTAGGCAAGCTTGATCCCGAACAACGACGCGCACAAGAGCAAGAACTTCGCGACCAAAAGGGGACGTTGCGCCCGATTGGAATTAGCTCCGTTTTAGTTCGTTTCGCGGATCGCGCGCTTCTCGCCGTAATTGGTGACGAAGTGTCTCAATGGTTCGCTGCTCGGCACCAATTTGGGGTCGGCGTCCGCGGCGGGGCTGAGCTCATACATTACATGGTTCGAGCCGCGCTTGACGCTTCACCGGACTAGGCGGACATGCAAGGCGACGCATCCAACGCGTTCAACGAGTTCTTGCGGCGTCCCTTGTTTGAGGAGTTGTCAGCAAATCCGGCGCTTCGACCGTTGCTTCGCGTCGCTACTATGTTGTATGGCCGTCCATCTACCTTGTACGTTTACGACTCATCAAATGCTCACGGCCCGGCCATGCGCATCCCGAGTACCCGTGGATACCATCAAGGTTGCGTTCTCGGAGCAATAGTTGCCTCCCGGGTATACAAACAGTTGGCTGCGATTGCCCCGAACGAATCCGTTGTCTGCGGTTATTATGATGATGGTCACTTCATGGGACCCCCCGCGTCTCTCGTGGCCATAGGCGACGCTATGCGGGAGGCGTAAGCAAGCGTTGGCCTCACAGTTACCATCTGCAAAAACTGTTTGTATTCCCCTTTGGGTGTCGGTGATGCTTTCGACAACTCACCCGACGGCCACATCATGCGGGGAGTAAATGTCTCCACGGAAGGCACGAAAGTATTGGGGGGCCATTTGGTACATCCGATTTTGCTCAAGACGTGTTCGAAACGGCCTTAAGTAAGCATGAAGCCTACGGCGAGCGTCTAAGGGGTCTAGCGGCTCACCGGCACTCTCACACTGCGTTGCGCATCCATCAACATTGCAACCGCCGCTTCGGACTCTTTGCCCGTACAGTCCCTCGAGGTCTTGGCAAGGGCAAGGGCTACGGTGACACCGTCCTAACCTTTCTCGAGCGCGCTGACAATGCCACCCTAGATGTGGCGGCTGCAATATTTGGCCTTCCCGCTGCTAGCCTACCCCGCAACACTCGCTCCGAGATGTCTCTTCCTATACGTTTCGGTGGCATATGGGGGTGGGGAATTCGGTTGCCTTGGCGGATGCGGCCCATGTCGGAGCGGCTGGTTTGGCAGTGGGCTCAGCTATCCGTTTCCGTACAACACAAGATGTTGGCGTGCGCGGGGATTCCCAAGACGAAGTACCAATGGAGCCGACCATGTATGGACGGCTAGCGACTGCTATGAGCACAGCGGTGTCCCGAAGGCATGGTACACCGGACGGAGACGACGGCGATAATGAACCCATGTGGTCGTTAGAACTCGCTTCGTCGTGGGCGCGCTTAGTTGTTGCGTGCGGTTCTCACGCTCTCGCCGAGTCTGAACCCTTGATAACCACAGCCTTAGCGATGCTCCCCCCGCAACGTCCAACGGTGGCTCGCGCCGGCTGCGTAGCCGAAGCCCGATCAAACAACGAGCTGATTGCTCGGTCCCTTGATGGCCTACCCTCGCTCGTACCCCTTTCTGCGTTTGCCACGGACATCTTTCCAAAGCTACAAGTCGACATCCAAAGCATCTACGTCAACTTGCTTTGCTTCGCGAAGCTCGCTCCCATGTTTTCCAACCGCGCTCGGCCGGAATCTAGGCGTTTTGTATTTCGTGTCGGCCACGGCGCCCTTGCGTTTTTGGCTTCGGACCCGCCTACTTCGGGTCGCCTTGGCGAGCTCCGTGACAAGTTCCCTGAGCACTACGACGCAGTTCTCAGCGTCGTGGTATGTCGCATCTTCGGCCTACCCTCATCCCGCATCCTCTTTACTCTACGCTCCCCCACTGCTTGTGCTTCTTGCCATCTCTCGGTTCAAGCTAGGCGGGGTGCGTTCTCGTCGGCGGGTGTTGACATGTCGGACGATGCGTGGGCCACTGCTTTTGCGGCGGAGATGCTTCGGTCCACACCGCTCACTCTTGGTTTGTGACGGCCCTTGTGGAAGTCATCTCCGAGGTTCGCGGCGCACTCGGGGTTGGCGTCGAGGTTCTCACGGATCCCACGATGTTAGTTCAACTCCCCAACGGCAACGACGGTCTCCCCGCTGACGTGGGTGTCTTGCACTATCACGGCATCCGACGCTCAAAACTTGCCCTTGATGCCGTTGTTTCCGGTTTTTTCGGCGTGTCTAGCCCCCCCCCGTCACCCGAAGTCGCTCTCCGCCATGCTTAGAAGACCAAGTTCGAGAAGTACTCGGAGGGGGTGAGGAGTCGCCCCGACATCCGTTTCATTCCCTTTGCAGTCACGGAATTTGGTACTCTCGGCGGCCACGCCACGGCTTTCTTGACGGAACTAGCCAAGCAGGCATCCGCATCTTAAGGGATGCATGTGGGAAAGTTGTTGGCCTCCTGGCGTCGAAAGGTCTCTCTCGTCGTCCATGTTGCTCACGCGGACATCGTCTTGCGCGGTTTGTCCGCCGCTGCGGACGGCGTGGAGGCCACTTCATCCTCGGCTAGGATGCCTTCTCTTGCCACGGCGCTCTTCACCCGCGCCATGGGCCGCAAGCCGCCCCGTGCTTCCTCGAGCGGCGCGTGAGGCGCCGCTTGTCGCCTCCACGTGTTGCATTCTCGGCGTGGCCTAGGAGTTTTCTTAGTTTAATCTGCTAGGTTTGTGCACAGTGTAGTCCTTTCATTTTGTTGTGTTTCGGATTCCGTGATCCTCTTGTCACACTTGCCCTCGTGTTTCCCCTCCCACTCTCCATGTCCGTGTTCATATTGTTCTTCATGTAAACAATTCACATGTGACCCCTTAGGCCCTTACTACAGAAAACGCTTTTTTTATATGCATCTTTTGGCACGATGTTGTGTTAGAACTAGCATTGCATTACCAAGTGCTTATGTACAAGGTAGCTAGTCCTCATCTTTGTACTTAGTGTTGTACTAATAGCGGTACTCTATTTCCCCGTTAGTGGCGGTCGGCCGGCCCTGCCGGTGCCCTTACCGGCCGCCATCTCTCTCTTTTAACTGCCTATGTCCCCACTGCGGGCCCCCTAGCGGGGCCGGCTAGACTACCCGTGAAACCATTGTACTTCCAAACTCCAACATGTTGTCCCCCCCCCCCATCGAATAGTAAATCTAAAAGGCCATCTCGATTCAGTGCAAGAAAATTTATTGAAGTCGGTGGTAGTTTAATGAAGTAGTGCGCATCGGAACATGCACTAGTCGGGGGCTTTAATATGCTCCAATCGGGGCGCACAGTCACTTTTCACCTACTCATCATGCAAGCCGAACTTTACAAGCAGTTCTGCGTTCCGGGCGGGGAAGTGCTGGCCTTGACCACCCTTTTCGACGATGGTGATGCCCATGGATGGTCTAGGGCCACTTATGGTGAGCATTGAGCCACTGCTACACTCACGGGGGTCGTTTGTTCTAAGTAATGCCTTCTACATTTTAGTTGCTGATAGCTACTTTAAGCTAGTATATATATTATTAGTACATGTCTTGATCGAACAAACCGATAACCTGTTTGATTCGGTAGAGAGTTGTCGCTAGGCTCCTGCTCTAACACTTTTGTTATCCCGACACCATGCCTCGGGGTGGTTGTCTCTGTGATTGTCCCTTTGCGTGACTGTGACTATAACTACGTGTGCGTTAGCTATCTTCCTTATTCATCGTGTGTGCACGGTTTAACATGTAATGGGCCCCCGCCTCACGTCACTCACGCTCGACAATTTGGTTCGGCGAGCTGCGATCGCCACCACTCCCGCAGAAGGCAAGTTTATATAGATATTAGTACTTTCACCTTGTAGTCGGCGGTATCGCCAGTATAAGCTGCGCTTTAAAACCCACCCTCCACTCCACCTAAGTCGGCTGCTCGAGGACGCCAGACAACCACCCACACCGACGCACTCGTCGTGTGTGGACAAAGTGCACACATGTCCAAGCTGGAGACGGGGGGGGGGGGGGAGGGGGGGGCGCACTATCGGTGAATACGCATACACATGGTGCACGACAACCCTAGCACAATCATTTCGCATTGTGGCATGCCGGAGAAGCTATGCCTGCCCCTTAGTGCCATCGGCGCCATTATTGGGGATCACAGGTAGACGACTTAAAGGTGGCGGAAAACTGGATATAAAGAACGACGCAGCAGTTGACGCTGTGTTAAGAAGTCGGAAGGGCGCCGGGCCTTGGTTTGAACCCACCACGGGTGAATTTGATTAAAAAAAAAAAAAAAAAACGAAAAAAAACATAGAAATCGAACCTTTTGATTCTTATACAGGTATCATATGATGGATGAGATCTCGCGGGCGGGCTACTGGCGCACGGGACAGACAAATTCTGGGATTTGAATTAGGTTTAGGAGCTATACTTAGGGTTTTGAATATGAATAGGGTTTGATACCCAATTAGGGTTTCGAATGAAAGTAGGGTTTAATACAAATTCTAAGGCTGGACGATTTGGACAGAAAAAGTCCAGGACCATTTTGGGGGGTGAAATGGTCCTGGGGGGGACAGACAATGGACAGAGAAAGTAGGGTACACTCGACAATCAACGTCAGCGCCACAAGGTGGGCGTAGTCGTAAAAACGACGCCACGCGTTCACTGATAGGTCATATCCAGGCTCGTGCTGGACCATAAAGCTGTTGAGCCAGCCGTTGCGTCATCCCGCCATGACGTTGTCCCTGCGCGCCGCCTCGCTCAGCGGCCGGCGACTATGTTACTCGCTCTCAACTATAAACCTAGA
>JAPMLY010003434.1:0-20745 GCA_026401115.1 Tetraselmis chui | reverse complement strand
TGGCGACATGAACATGAAAGCTTTTGCGCTCACGACTAATGGGCTTAACCGTAAACCCTAAGGGTTACCGTTCATGCCAGAGTTGCACCTTCACTAAGCGCATGTGGTTGACTTCCACTATCCTGCGCTCACTCCTTTCCTTTGCCATCTCACCTTCGTTTCGGTTTTGTGGTATTTAGTAAACAAGCCCAAGAGACATTTTCTTACGATCCTCATTTTATATGATATGGTTTTGCATCCCGCTTCTTCCTCGGCTGGGATGCCTTCTCCTGCCACGGCGCTCTTCACCCGCGCCATGGGGCGCAAGCGTCCCCGTGCTTCCTCGACCGGCTTGTCGCTTGTCGCCTCCACGTGTTGCATTCTCAGTGTTGCCTAGGAGTTTCCTTACTTAGATTTGCTGGGTTTGTGCACAATGAGGTTATGCTTTTTGCCGTGCTTTGGATTCCGTTATCCTCTTGTCACTCTTGCCCTTTTGGTTCCGCTCCCTTTTTCCCTTGTCCGTGTTCATGTTGTTCTTCTTGTAATCCATTTGAAGATAATTAAAATGGCGATTTCAGCAGGGATCTCATGCACATGACGATCACTCGCGACGCCAAAGAAGGTCTTCATATACACTCCTCCACATAAGTCCGGACATGCATTATGTTAAGCATAAGCTAGTCAAGAACACGCTCCCCTCTCACCACGTCAAGCACGACGATACCCGAGTACCATCCAATTGTAGGAGAGCCGAAAAGCAAGTAGTAAGCCGCCATTCGGGGTGGTTAGACCTCAGCTTAAAGTGGGTGTTGTCGGTGGAGTTTGTCGAATTAAGCCCATAAATTCCCGGGAAATTGTCTTAACTACACACGTCATTCTGAGCGCCACGCTTGGGGATTGCTCAAGCGCTCATACCAAGCTGCATGCTTCTCCGTGTTCCACATAACCGTATTTTGGGGGGCTTTTTGGAGGGGGTTTGGAGGCGTGGGTGCCGTGTTCGACGCGCGAGGTTTGGTTTGCGGGTGTGTGAATAGAGCACGGAAGTTCACGCCGATGGCACGGGTGATTTTTTGGAAAGCATGCGAGCAAAAACGCACATGACGCAGGTTTGGATAAACAATGCACGTTGTAAACATGCGAGGGCGACTGGCTTAGGGGAGGGGCGAGGTCCAAGCTCGCCGTTAGGGACGCATCACGTTGACGGTGGTGTTTGGAATGCTTGGGTATGTGGTTGTGCCAACTACACATGCCCCACGCGTGGCACGCGTCAGGAATTAGGCTCGGGGGTCAATAGGAATGAAGAATTGGTAAACATATATCGACAAACCCCGCACAAATCGTCTCAGGAGGTGATCCGACTTCGATGGGAGCTGCTTGGCACTGCGGCTCAGCTTTGCCGGAATAATTCGTAAATTAACTAATTCATAACAAATTGATTTATCTAACAAATCGACGCGCAAATCATGACAAATCGACGCGCATTCCACAAATCATAGCAAATCATAACAAATCGACGCGCATTGAATAGACGCGTCCAACGGTACTTGTTATGAAACGTTTTGACCATACATGAGTAAGTTATGATCGCTTGAATATTGTGGCCGAAAGCGGCTTGCCCTTGGGTTGTGCGCATATCGGTGGTAAGTCTACAAACGCGATTTCGAGCATTTCCCCCACAGCGGCCTGCCCAACACCTCCTCCCTCCGTCGCCTATGCATTATATTGCGCGACCGTCGCATCAGCGTTCATATTGCGGCGTTGTGCGCCCGGTACTCTTTTCGTCTAACCATCACGGCGACTCTTTGAAAGAGCATGCCGCACGGGTGCGGGCGCGATAACCCCAAGTTCACAAGCCCGGGAGTGTTCGAACTCGCCCCTCGCAGTTGTCGGTGCATTCCATTTTGCGCGCAAAAGCATTGCCTGGGATTTCAGGATATTTGTCAATAAAGTCGACGCCTGGTTACATTTTCTACTTGCGAAGGTGCGAAATCTTGTCCGGACTGTGGAGGAGTGTATATTGCGGCGCTTTGAGTCACTTGCGGCTCTGGCTAGTGTAAACGGCACGGCGACTACTATTTGAAAGAGCGTTTCCCACGGGTGCGAGCGCAAAAGCCCCGCGCATACAAGCCCGCATATTTGTCCGCGCAATTTGTCTTGGGCGCAAAAGGGTTGCCTAGGAGTTCAGAAGAATTGCCAATTATAAAGTCTATGCGGGATTGCAGTTTTTTTTTTCTGCGTAGGTACGAAGTCTTGCACGGACTTTTGTGGAGGGGTGTACTCCTGGCCTCTCTGTCTGCGCCTTCTCCTTTCTCGAAACGAATTGGGGTCTTGAAAATAGTTTTAGCTTCGCACGAAAAGCTAAAAAAGGGAAAAAGAAAAATGCTGTTAGCGAATCATGCTTACGGTGCTGCCGCGACATTCTTCAGCAGTCGACTCCCAACTGGCTTTCCTATTCCAGCTTTCTCGGAATACTAGACTCCATAGAGTAGGCACAAGAAATATAGAACCGCGTTCATTCATTGTTCGGGTTGCTTTGCCGAGATACGGTGCACAGCCCACTCTCGCACGCTCGCTCGCTTTGCTTTTTAAACCAAGCCACCTCATTCAGACCGACAGGGAGCTGTCGACATGGACGGCCTGCGGCACCAGCTGCATGGCGCGTTCAAGAGCACCGCAGAGATGTTGCTGCCCGTGCGCAGCGTCTCCGCCTTTAAAGAAAAAGGGGTGCGAATCCCATTATCGTGTTCGTTCTCCTTCCCACTCCTTCCCATATGCGTAGAGTTCTCCGGAGTTCTGTTGAGAACAGAACTACGAAACCTTACTCGTAAATATTTTCCCGGGATGCTCCGGAAACATAGCGGCTACGTGCTTGCAAATTAAAGCGGAAGCTCGGCAGCGCAGGTGTTGACGCCGGAGGAGTTCGTGCTTGCGGGCGATTCGCTGGTGCAGAGCTGCCCCACCTGGTCGTGGTACGAGCCGAGATCTGTGGCAGCGGACTGTCGCCGAATACCAAAGCGCCTTCACTTCGTTTCTGTTTCATTTCTCGCCGCTTGTCCGACTTGGGAGCTCTGTCGGGCAAGACGAACCGGGGGGGGAGTTCACGGCGCATAGAGGGCTGTGCTCACGGCTCCTGCTCTTGTGTTATGTAGGGAAGGAGGCGACCCGAAGCACCGACGCCCGTTCTTACCGCCGGACAAGCAGTACCTCGTGACGCGAAACGGTCAGTTTTCCTCCCAGACGGCCCAGTCCGCCAGTGACGTCCGCTTACTACCCACGCAATCTCACTCAGATCCTGATAAATACAAATGCAACCCCCCCCCCCCCCCCCCCCCCCCCCACACACACACACACACACGCACTCATCTGGGCCACACACACACACACACACACGCACTCATCTGGGCATGGACAAACAGGCAAACATGACCCATATACGCACACAGTGCACGAACAAACTTGAGCACGTAAAAACCAGCAAACATGATGAATTATCAATATACGCACACGGAGTTTCTCATGGACAAATACGCTAGCATGTGAAAGCATGCATGTCATACTCGCAATTGTGTATGCTAATTGTGATGTACATGCACACAATCATCAAACAAATATACCGAGGCGCACGCACGCACACACATACAGATTGTATGTTCACAGACATTTTCCTTCTGC
Organism: Tetraselmis chui; assembly: GCA_026401115.1. Lineage (NCBI taxonomy): Eukaryota > Viridiplantae > Chlorophyta > Chlorodendrophyceae > Chlorodendrales > Chlorodendraceae > Tetraselmis > Tetraselmis chui. The sequence goes on along the minus strand of JAPMLY010003434.1, from coordinate 17,094 downwards.
CCTTCCTTCCCCCCGCCTCAAAATACGCACGCACACGCACGCACACACACACACACACACACACACACACACACACACACACACACATACATACACACACACACACACACACACACACACACACACACACACACACACACACACACACACACACACACACACACACACACACACACACACACATGGTGTATTGAGTCCTCTCAAATTGTTTTGTCTGGCAGCGGGCTAACAACTTGACGCTATTATGTTCGCCCCTTTCAGTCCCATGCTTTCGGCGCGCCTCTGCCGTGTCTGGTGCGGTAGCCACAGAGGAGATCCTGGAGGGGGAGGACATCTCCGGGGACTGGGTGGCCACTCACGGTGGTCATGGTAGCGGAGAGGAGGCGCTGGAGCTCCCCACCATCTCTGGCGAAGGGTAAGTGAGTGCTGCTGAGCTCCTAGACTGTTGGCCAGGTTCAGGTGGCTGTACTAGCTGACTTTGGTGTGTAAATGCATATACGGATGGGCAGCATTGAAAGCTTGGAGGTCGAAATGGGGGCAGATGCAAGGGCAGCGGAGGTGGCGGAGAACGAAACGGACGACATTCCCGATATAGACGATATCCCTGATATCGACGACCTCGCGATTGCGGAGGATGAGGATGACGAGGTGTGGCGGTTGATTGCCTCGGGCAGTACGTTACATACTTTCTTCCTGCTTGAGCCCGCTTGTGTGTGTGTGTGCGTGTGCGTTTGTGTGCGCGCATGTGTGGAAGTGGTGTTGCTTGGGATATGGGGTGAGGAAGGGGCCCTGTGATGAGGAGGTTGGCGATGGTGGTGTGTAGGCCGTGCTGGTGGGGGGCGCACTTCCGTCCGAGACGGCGGGCCGAAACGAAGGCATCGTCAGAACGCGCACGTACGACCTTTCCATCGGTTATGACAAATACTACCAGACGCCTCGCTTCTGGCTGGTTGGCTACAGCGAGTCGAAGCAGCCCCTGCCACCCGCGAAGGTAGGGTATTATATTTTGTCCTTGTGGGTGGACGGGGGAGGCCAGGTACATTAGTTGTGGCTGCCGTAGTTGTCTGACGGGTATGCTCTCTGCCTCCCCGCGATGCAGATTCTTGAGGACGTAAGCGAAGAACACGCGAGGAAGACTATCACGGTGGACCCACACCCCAACAACCCAAACGTCCAGGCGGCATCCATCCACCCTTGCAAGCACGCAGAAGTTATGAGGAGGCTGGTGGCGAGGCTTGGACAGGACGTTGAAGTGAAGGATTACCTCATCCTGTTCATTAAGTTCATTGCCTCAGTGATACCAACCATCGAGTACGCCCCCCTCGTCCCTGAAAAGGCTCCAGCAATTAACACGCACGCACCCGCACCCATACACTGGCACTATCTCGCTTACTCTGCTCCGTCTTGCGTTACTAGGGCTGCAAGGGGTATGAACTGAGGGTCTTGTGCTCTGTGGTGTTAATACCTGTTGTTTCTCTGCTGGATGCTCAGGTACGACTATACGATGTCGGCGGGAGGGTGGTAGCAGGTGTTGCAGCTGCGTTTATGCTATTCGTCAGGTTGTGGAGAGGGGTGTCAGGATGCGACCAGAGCATGCCTGCTTACCATTCATGCCAGCAGCGACACTGTTGACTCCAGGGGGACATTTAACATTTAACCGTCCGTGCAATTACACGAAATGGGGGGGGGGGGGGGGGGGGGGGGGGGGGGGGGGGGGTGCACAATCGAGGTGTGGAATGTGCATGGGACTAGTGGCCGCCATTCAATATGGCAGAGATCATATAAAGTTGGAGGGGGCATTGCTTCGAAATTCTATGTATATTAACGATTGGTGAACTTCACTGTTGCATAAATTACTCAACGCATCGAGCTGTCACACAAGTATCGAGCTGTCCATTCTATTTTGCGGAAAGTGCTAAACAAAACGCCCACACGTCTACTCCAAGCAAACTAAAATACAGAATATAGTTACCATGTCTACCCATTTCACGTCGCAGATGAGAATATCTTCCTCACTGAGTCGGGCAAGGGTCACGAGCGGCATGGGATTCTCCAAATGGCCATTTCGCTGAGGGGAGCTAGTTGCAAGCCGCAGTAGGGTAAATGATCTCGTAGTGGCCGGGAAGATAAAGGAGACAAGCCTTACGGTTGGACGCCGGCAGCTGGGACTGCGGGGAGCTAAAGCAGTCGTCCTCTTCCCACAGTCTGCGGTGATACGGCTGGTCTCCGTTCCCGATACTTTCTATCTCGATCGGCACACGCATGACACGGCTGAGCGCCATCATGTGCCACTCCTCCGCCTCCTCTCCCATCATGTCCACCTGATTCCGGCAGTGCAGCTCAAACTCGCGCCTCCGCGCTGCGCTCGTGTCATCCTCACTGTCCGAATTCCTTGCTGCGAGGTAGCCCCCCTCACGTCTCGTGGTACGCGGGCTACCGCTGTCACCATCACCATCACACTCGGGGATGAAGCCCTGGTAGCGCCGGGGGTGGCGAAGCATCTCCCAGCTGGTCAGCCGGCGCAAAAACTGTATCATCGGGTTGGCGATATCGCGATCGTTCATTGCGCTCTCCAAACTGCACATCGTCATCTTCCCGCAAGAAGCATCGAAGAGCATCTGTGGCGGACAAAGGCAGGCAAAATATCTCAGTTGAGCTCGGCGCACGGCACGTTCGCCAGAAATCGACAAAAAGGAAGAGAGACGTTACCCCCTCCAGCAAGAAAGCGCCGCCCTCCCAGCCCTCCTCCCGGAATGACGTCGACATTAACTTATCCTTCAGTCGCTCGGTGCGCCTACACAAATCCGTTGCTGCCTTGTCAGAGCTCCCACTCGCGGTGCGTCCTCCCTCTAGTCTGCACATGCAGGCACTACCCGCCCCTCCCATTACTACACTGCACTCACCTGTGCACCGCCGCCGCCTGCTGGATATTGTCCATCAGCCCTTCAAGCAGCGTGAAGAGAAAAGCCCGGTAGAAACAGTTGCCGTCCCCGTAGATTGATCGCCACTGAGGATAGCGAGGCAGAATTTGGCGCAGCCTCCTCACCAACTCCGCCCCGACACCGGAAAAGGTCTCCTGCAGCGGGCGCCGCTTTCCCACCAGCTGAGTAGCCCCCGGCGTGCCGCCAACAGACTCGCTGCTGGAGCTTCTGGGTAATGGGTAGCCAGGTGTGGCAGACCCATCCTGAAAAAGTCCAGGCACGGATCAGGGTAAGAAACACACGACCATAAACAACAACGTGCAACAATAGGATAAAGCCTCCCATTACCCCCCAATACGCACTCTCTCTCTCTCTCCCTCTCACATGCATGTTTTACCTCAAGTTTAGGCAGTGATATCCGTATCGCTTCGTTCAGCATTTCCCGTTCTATGCTATTAACCGAGTCTGCGCGCGTGGCGCCTGCATAGGACAAGGAAAAGCAAGGAGCACAGAATTAAGCGCATCTCCAGGTGCGACTCCTTTCACTTAACTGCTTGAAAATAATGTGCCAGCAAACATATGGCCGCTTGCTCTTCCCAGCGTACCAGAGTGAGCGGGCGGGGAGTGGCATCCATTTGCGTCGGATCCACTGAACGGGATGCGCCGTGGAGCAGGGCTCGTGGATTTGGGCTGAGAGTGTGATGAGCCCCGCGCATGGCCGTTCGATGTCGGGTCCGAATTGCAGGACGGGAATTCCTGGCCATGTGCGTCCGAGGGAGGCACCTGGTCCAGTAACATCCGCTGAAACAATAAATCCGTCTCTCCCAAGTCTGCTGAGTCCACCCTCCCAGGCGCTGAGGAGTGCTGGGCGGTGGAAAGTCCATCCTCTTCGGGGCCACGCTCGACTGATGTGCCTGGTCTCTCCGCCCAAGCCCCCAAACATCTAGATGGCTGAACCGTGTCAAACTCCAAGCGGCTACAACCTGCGCCCTTGCAACCCTGGGGCGACAGGCTCAAGATCTCCGCCAGCGTGCTTCGAAGTGGCTGCCCTGTGATCGATACCAGACTAGTGTTGTCTACATCTTGGCGAGGCTCGGGCCGCGAGCTCTTTCCCTCGTTGGAAGCACACGAATCTCGGAGTGTCTGTCCCACAGGGAAATCCAAGAAGCTGTCAGTTTTATCAAATTCATCCTCGGGAGCTCCGCCTATTCCCTCACAAACCACATCCGATTTTCGAAGCGGCTGCCCTGCGAGTTTGAAGTGGCTACCATCTGCATCAGGCTGATTGGTGGGAGACTGGCTTACCCCAAATGCTTGTGACTGATCCCGATTTGTCACTTCCATCCTGTAACCCAGCCAGCTGCCATCTTGGCCAGGACTATGCTCGGGTGATACGCTCGCTCCCTCTGCCATTGGTTTCGCAGGGGTATACTGTTGTATCTTGCCTTCGACGCGGCCCGTTTGGCTTTCATATGAATCAGTAATGGGCTCGGAGCTCGCTTTTGTTGTCGATTCCCGGGCTTGCTCAGACACTTCACCGTTCCCGAGACCGTATTGGCTTCGATTTACCTCAGCGTCTGGCTTGGGTAACGGTGTGGGTGTAGATGTCCACGCATGCGCATATGTTGGTGTCTTGTCGGTACCATGCAGATCGCCGCCATTCTGCGGTTCCTTGCTGACCGAGCTATACAAGTCCAGCCCTGACACACGCACTGCAGCTTTCACGCTTTCAAACGTGTCTGACAGCTGCTCGCAGTACCATTTCAGGGAAGAGCCACCGGGCTGCCTTCAGTTGCAAGAACACAAATCCCAGCACACCACGTCATTGCGTATGGAACGATGGACGTAAGGTAGCAAGCCTTGAGAACAAATCCAGCGAACAAGCATGGAGTGGGGTAGAGGAGGCTTACAGAGAGGAATGCCCGTATCGACCCAACATTAGCTTCTTCAGCTGCTTCAAATCGCTGTACACGGATTGCGGCTCCCTGAGTAGCTCTGCCAAAGCAGATTTGCTGCTGTGACTGACGGGGGGTGCATAGGTCACGCTGACAGGCTCAATTAAGCACGGGAGGAGAGTTCTGCTCTTGCTTATCTCAGTGATCAGCTCCAGTAGCTGCACATCACGCCGCAATTAGATGCGACAAATGATAGATCCAAATACGGCAGGGTTGGCGTAATGGGGCCAAGCCGGGAGGGAGCAGGAGGGATGCTTTCGAGTAATGATAATCGGCTTACCCTTTCATCGATGTAATCCACAGATATCTCACGCTTGAGTATGCAGTGCGCCCTGACCAGCCACACCCTCAGCAGCTTGTTCAAACCTCCACGGAAGACTAGAGCAGAAGTTATGAAATCCATCACGCTGCCGCCCTTGCTGGCTCTCATGTCCCGAGCCTTGCGAACATGACTGAACTCTCGATGCAGGTCCTGCATCCCCTGTTCCACTAACGTCTGCAGCCTGTATGTCAATCAGCCCCACAGCTTCAGTCAGCTCAACTACCACCATTCCTTTAAACCCTAAAAAGCAGGAAGCTAATACGCGGACCCCCCCCCCCAAAAAAAAAATACAGTTGTAAGAAGTGGGTGCGTTACAATAAATCACCTGTCATTGTGTAGCGCATTCTCAATCATCAGCAGGCTGCGGCACATTTCTACACCCTTACGGAAATTGTCGTCAGGTGAGTACGAAAATTTCCTGCCCAGCTCCACCACATGCCTTTCCAGCGCATCAAAGACATTTCCCTGCGCATCCTTGTACCCCTCCTCCCCGAACAGCGCCAATAGATCTGAGTCAGCGAGCTCCACACGGCATCCTGACACACAAGCAACAGCAGACCCGACACATTTCAGGCAAAAGTCATTGATAAAAAAATTGGTTATGGTGCATTCAGTGCCACTTAAAAACATTAAAACGGAAATTCTCAGGAGCAACGGCCCATCTTACCCGGGCAATACAACCTGAAGCTGGAGACAAAGGGCGCGTGCAAGCGGAGCCTTAAGGTGGGCTCCAGGCACTTGTCGCAGACCTTGCACGCGCAGGCTTCCAGTGGAGACAATTTATCCCTCGCAAAACAGCACGAGCATCTGGGGGACTGAAGTTGTGTGCCTGTGTAACAAATGTGACAAGTACTGAAATCGTGAAAATATCCGTATCGAGTATGAAGCCTACAACTTCATGGGCATTGGCTAATGAGGCACTCGCGCAGGCGTGCATACGGTCCCGCCGTTGTTGGAATGGTGATGAGCTGAATTGGGGATAGATGATCTAACAAATGAGGCAACACAAATATGGAGGTGGTGCATCAACCGGATACGAACTAATGCAGGCATGCAGAGGTGCAAATGTGTTATTGATCCACCAAGGTAAACTGGAGCGTCTCCTGCTATTGCGGAATAACAGGTGAATTTGAAATCCCGATGCATTATGTATGATTAGGCAACGAGTGCTGCGGAGCAATCGGAAATGTGGGCCACGCATACCTGGAGAGCCGTACCGAGTGTCTGGAAACAGCTCCAGTCGAGAGGTGTGACAATACGACTCGGGAGTGCGCGGGGAGGAGAACTCATACGCTGATGAGGTTGTGCCGTTCGAAGCGGGGTAGGAGTAGGACGAGCGGTAGTAGTAGTCAGAGCTTGTGGGGCTGCTGGCCGGGACGCTGACACGCGGGCTGTGGCATATGTAACATGTTTCTCTTGTGTTGTTGTTATAGAAGCATTTTCCGCACTTCCAGCTCCTCAACACTCCGCTGCTGTAAGTCGTCGTCATATTGACAAACTTAGCACCGACTGAGACAGGCCAGCTGTACAAAATGTCGTTGTAGATGCGTGGGCGATGTGGACGAATGGGACTTTCCTGGGATGCCTGGAAGCACTTCGAACCCTTGAGAGTAACCTGTGAGGACAAAATGTCCGGGTAGATGCTAATTCGTAAGAGACAAACTCGGCGCTGCGCTGCAAAGCTGCGTATAGTTGCTCGGCATATTACGGCTGGAAAAGGGCGGGGGCGCGAACAAACGTCTGATGCGTGACAATTACTACACGGCCAGGTGGAGAATTCACAGCGTTCCAGTTGGACCCGGAGGTTGACGATTTATGTATGCTGAGTGGCACAAAAGATGCACCAGGCTCTCCCAAATCATATGGGGTAGAGGAGCTGTCGATTTAACAAGGGTTCGCTTCCCCGTTTGCATACGCGAGGCGTGCTGCGGTCGTCAGTTTCCCGGACGAATGCCCCCGTAGATGAGCAACAGGTACGTGCCAGTCGGAAGGCTAGGGACTAGCCATATAGAGAAGTATGATTGCCGGCATCCGCAGGTCCTTATCAACGGTTAATATTGGAGCGGGTAGAGCCCTCAGCTTAAACTGTGCTGGGCGGCAGGTGTTGCGAAGCTCTGGACGAGATTTTCGGTCAGTATAGCGCGGAAGGTCACTGGCGGTTCACCGCCAGGCGCTGTTTTATATGGCGACTGTAGATAGAGCGGGGAACGGTCGCGCTTAGTTGTAGTACTTAGTTGCAGGGGTGGCGCGATAGAAAAATAAAATTTGTTAGAAGAAAAACTATATGAGCACGGACAGGGAAAGTGGGAGATCGACAAATGATAATACTTGTGCTCAAATTGGATTTGCGCGGGTATTTCAGTTGGTTTCGCGGATGGTGGCTAAGTTCATCTAAGAACCGGCCTTAAACTGTGTACAGGTAAGAGACAGGCAGGGAGGGGAACCCTAACTACCCGGCACTTACCTGTAGCCCTAACCCCGGGTATTTCAGTGGTGATTGTAATCGATGACAAAGAAATTTACAGCACGGGTGAATCGGCGAATATCGGTGTATCTACACTCCTCCACAAGAGTCCGGACGCGATGTCGCACCTTCGCAAGTAAAAAATGTAAACAGCATGCGCGTTGATTTTATTGAGTAATATCCTGAGATCCTAGGCAATGCTTTGGCGCTCAATATGGACTGCGCTCACAACTAGGGGGGGCGAATTCGAGCACTGCCGGGCTTGTGTACTTGGGGTTATCGCGCCCGCACCCGTGCGGCGCGCTCTTTCAAAAAGCCGCCGTGTTGGTTGGACGAAAAGAGTAACGGGCGCACAACGCGGCAGTATAAATGCTTATTATTATACGACGGTTGCGCAAATAAATGCATAGGCGACGGAGGGAGGAGGTGTTGGGCATGCCGCTATTGGGGAAACGCACGAAATCGCGTATGTGTGACGAGAACAATCCTACAATGGTACATTGCATGGCATTGTAAAGGTATTTGTTACCAATTCCAATTCGCGCTTTTCCATCGGAAGGACGTACATCGTGGGTACGCCGCTACTGCAATTTAGCAAAGGGCACTAATGCGCAATGTATTACAAGTACGTACAATAAGTCTAACCGTCTACACGGCGCGCCGAATGAAGTTCTCAATGCTCGACGAGAATTCCAATGCTAGACAAGCCGCGTCGCTAGTCTGATTGGCGACGTTTGGAGAGCCCTAACACATGACACGTAGATCAGACGAGAGGAGGTGCAAGCTAACTAGGCGAAGGCTATTTAAGCTTGGTGAAGTAGAGGGAGCCGACATAACCATTTGACTAATTCCTTTGTTCAATTACAATATACTATTATTAAACATTCAAACATTTGCATTCTTCCTCCATCAACATTTCCACTTATTGATATAGTTAGTTACTTACTTTAGGAAACAAACCGTACTTTGACTCTTAAGGACTTAATCTTGTTGGGTAACAATCCGGAACGACTGTTGTTGCCTAAAGGCAAATATCAACTCGTTTACGTCTTCTCGGCATTTGTTCCATTACATTTCGTGCCGGTTAACATACGTACTCATGCAAAGCTTGTGCAAGTTGTTACTGCTCATTCGACTAATAATCCTTATGCTATTTACGTTGATTCGGCTACGATTGACATTGTCGGTTTGTCTCTTACGCCGACTAAGATTGGGTTACTACTTGCGATCATTCGTAAGTTCGAATTACTTCACTTTGGCTACGTAGCTCAATGGGAGACTTTTCGTCGAGCGGTGACTACTCACCAGCTGCTTTGTCACGAGGACACGTTTTTACCGAGACAATTTATGTTTTACTCTCGGTTTTCAAGTGTCGACTCTAGTCATGTGTGGATGTTGATATGAGGCTTCACTAATCAACTATGTGGAGAGACGACGTCTAACTTTCGTATGGGAAGTCCAACCCCTACTACCAACTTTGTTGGCTTGACTACAACTCTTCATGAGACGCAACGTAAAGCTGCAATTAACTCTCCCTACCATTCAGATCGTGACGCCCGTGAACTTGAAAATTGGCTCGAGGCGCAGCCTCAACGTTTTGCGGTGCTTGGGATTAACGCTGACACGTACAACGTTATAGTGTGGGTTACGTCTCAGTTTCTTGGACCTCTGAATGGTTGGTGGCTCAATTGTATGCAACATGTTGCTATTCGATATTCATTTGACACTTTGGTAGAGGAGATTCGCAAGACGTCCTTTTTACCTAACATTTGCGACGGCGCAACTAACTCCGTGCTTGGACTTACGCAAGGGAACCTAAGTTATGCCGAGTACACAGCTTTTCAACCACTTTTTACGAAGGTCATGTCAACCTCTCACACATTGTCCGTTCGGTTTATCATTGGACTGGCTGATTTTCAACTTGCGACCCAAGCCATGTCACATCGTTCGCAACACAAGGGCTATTGTTTACCCTTGATGGAGCTGCAATGTTTTTGAACGACATGTACTAATCATCATATCTAGAATAACTTACAGTGGCTATCTCCAACTAATAACTAGAAGTCATTACTTACAACACTTACAAGCTTGCTACGGGATGAAGCGTTGCATTGGGTCCGCTACTCCAAGGATTACACTTCGGTGTCTTGTTAGTGCAGGGCCTGGTAGGGGTTTGGTGAACATATCAGCCACCATTTGGGCAGTGGGGAGGTACCTCAAACTTTATGGTTCCTTGCTTCACGTGGGCCTTGAGGAAGTGCCACTTTAGACCGATGTGTTTAGTCTTCTCGCTGACCAAGGCATTTTGGGAGTGCGCGATGGTGCTCTAGTTGTCCTCCCATATGGTGGTGGTTTCGGTGAGGGGGGCGCTGAAAATCTCCCCCATAAATTGGCGGAGGAGGAGTCCCTCCTTAGTGGCGTCAGCCGCAGAGTAGTACTCGGCTTCACAAGTGGATTGGGCCACACAAGTCTTTTGTTTGGACTTGTAGCATATGGGTCTGCGTCCGAGAGTGAAGAGATAGCCCGAACGGGACTTGCGGGTCCCGCTGTCGTTTGCCCAGTCAGCGTCGGCAAAGCATGTGAGTTGGAGACTTTGGTCCGTGCCCCCCCCCCAACGTCAAGCGCATGCCGATGGTGCCATAGAGGTATCGTAGGACCCTTTTCAGAGCATGCCGGTGTGCGTCCGTGAGGGACGCTTGGGCGGAGCCAAGGATGCTCAACGCCGTGGAAACATCGGGACGCGTGCAAGCGGCTGCGTACTGTAGACTGCCCACGAGACTTGGGTAGACGTCCTTGGCCACGCCGGTAAAGGGGGGGGAGCTATGTGCGCGAGGCCGGCGAGGAAGTCGGGGTCCATAGGAAGGGACGATAGCTTAGAGTCGGTCATGCCGTACTTTGCAAGGATGTCGCGCATGTATAAGGACTGATCCAGCGAGATGGTGCGAGCCGAGCGATCGCGGGTGATGTGCATGCCGAGGAGTTGGGAGAGGTCGCCCATGTCCTTAATTTTGAAGCGTGCACCAAGCTGAGCCTTGAACGATGCAAGCCATGTGCCATCATTGCAGGCTGCGGGAATGTAGTCCACGTACAGTCGTGCGATCATGGCGAAGACGTGACCGGCGCTGAAGATGTAGATGCATGGGTCGTATACGCATTGTTGCCACCCGTGGTCGACAAGCCATGCACAAAGTGTCCTCGGGTGGCAACAAAGACATATGAGCTACAAGGTCCCCTTAGCGAAGGGGGTGCGACCGGAGTTGAGCTTGATGAGGGGCTATAGGAGGGGTTTGAGGATCGGACGATGGGGTGTCGATAGGGTGGGATGGGGATGAAATGTACTGCGGAGGATCGTTATCCGAATGGTTTGTGATCACCGAGTCGATGGGGGGTTGCGGGCCGAAGCCCGGAGTGTTTTCCTGGAAGACAACATGGACGGAAGTGGTGATGCGGCGAGTTTCGGAGTTGTACACGCGGTTTCCTGGGGCGTCAGATGGATAGCCAACCATGACGCCACGAAACGCTTTTTCGCCGAGTTTCCGACGCAACTTGTCGGGCACTTTGGCGAAGACGGCGGACCCGTAGACGCGGAACTTCGATGCGTCATGCACCGGCGACGTAAGAAGAGTGAGGGGAACACCACCGGTGAGGCCGATCGAGCGGTTGTAAGTGCGGTTGCGGAGATACACGACGGTGCTGACAACGCACGACCACGTAGAATTGGGGACGGCCATGTTGCGGAGAATCGTAGAAGCATTGTCCCGGATAGTGCGCCAAGGACGTTCGGCTTTGCCGAGCATGTAATGGGCATAGGGGGCAGAAAACTACACCCCGAAGCCAAGGCGAGCGCACATCTGGCGGGTGACACCAACCTCAAATACTGAGTCCGAGTCGAATTTGATGATTACTACGAACGCGCCTGATTAGGAGTGATGGCGTGCATGCAAGTACATTACCCCATATGGCCCCACCCCTTCTATCGACATCAATCGCGGAACCCTACAAGGGGACACCATCTCCCCATTTCTGTTCACCCTCTTCCTCGAACCCTTCCTCCGCTGGCTCACGGTGGGCAGCAGGGGCTATAACCCATGCCCCCCCCCCCCCCCCGCCACTAACGTCCCCACAGAACCCACAGCCACATACCCCGGGCACGGATTCGCCGACGACCTCAGCCTCGCCACGGGCACGACCCCCAACATGGCCATCCGACTCCGGAAACTTTCCGTCTTCAGCGCCTACATAGGTATGACCGTCAACATCCGAAAATGTTGCATCACCGGAGCCCTCTGGTGTACGGGCAACGCCCTCTCCCTTGCCAATATCACCCTCCTCGCATTCCGCCTTCAATCAGAATTACTCACCATCAACTCCACCCCGGCCCCCATCCCCTCCATCGGACCCCGGACACATACTGAGTCATGGGGGTCGAACTCAACACCTCCCTCACCTTTACCAACCACTGGCACGAACTGAGACGTACTACCGCATCCCTTATCACCGCCCTCTCCACCTCCCTACTAACACAATCCTGCAGATTAAGAGTCATCCGCGGACTTATTTTCGGCCTCTTCAACGACTCTTATCATTCTCCAGCTCGGCCTCTTCAACGACTCCCAACTAGACACCCTCGAAGGTCAAATCTGCCGTGCACTCCGCTCCGCCGTCTCCTCGGTACGTAACCTTCCCCGTACCGCCCTCCACCGACCCACCTCCGACCTCGGTTACGGCCTCACCTCCGGGAAGTCCACAACACCCGCCTCCTCACACACAACCCCACCCTACGCTGACCCATGTATGGACAATTCACAAGCAACGGCCACATGGCCGGTAACTGCCCCTCCATGTCTGGCTTAGTACAGGACCGCCACATCAGCGCGCTACAACTCCTACTTTCTCTCTTGGAACGCCACAACGGCGGCCGTTGGGAGACCATCACTGCAGACTTCGGTAATAAACCCATCAAATCATTCACCTCCCCCACTCCCACCCACACCCCTCTCGACTGTCACCCCCCTCACCCCACCCCCATGTCTACCCGCCTTGTTGCAGCTGACGAGGGTCTCTCGCTTGACTCCCTCACCTCGTGCCCCGCCATCCTCCCCCCTGAGATTCTCCCCCCCGCGCCACGACCCCCCGCACACAAACCTGACTTTATCCGCCTCCTCGAACCTCGACTTGTCGGTCACACCAACGGTCGCCGCCGCTACTCGTCCATCAAAAAAATTCAGATAGGGGAGTGGAAATATTGCATGGACCACAACCTCTCCCAAACAACTCACCTGATTCGTGCCAAATACACACCCCTCGCAAATGCCATCCGCAACCATTGGCGAGGTACCGAGGTCGACATCCTCCCCATCATCATGAGCCGCACGGGCACACTGCACTCATCCACCATCGCAAGTCTCACCTCTCTCCTCACCCTCCGCACCGACCCTCATGACAAACTCATCTCCAAAGCACGAGTTGACACATCTCGCATCCTCTCCCAACTTCATACGCACACTGTCCAATGGCTACAACATCTCTTACTTGTATACCGCATCAAATCCCGCACGACCTCTCGCCGCGCCCCCGCAGTCTGCACCTTCGCACGCCCCTGATTGCACTCCACCTTCACCCCGCATCAGACCCTCCCCGGGGGGTAGTAAAACCCCCGAACACCCTTGGAGAGGTTGGATTTACGTGGTTAACGGTCTAGCCCTGATTTGTAAGTTTCATGTATGGCACAGTGGGAGGGCCCAGAGACAGCAACCGGCGTATACAATATTTGATGTAAACCGGCGCATACGGTACATGTTGTAAACAATTTCAATTTCAATAACCAAGTTACCAAGTTGCAAACGGACACCCACCAGACACGACATACACCACAGGTTTAAATGTGTCGATAGGCCACTGGACCTGGCCATACACCCTTATTCCACAAACCCTAGGAGAACCCGTACCCTACATATACACCAACCTCAAATCTGACGCCCACACCCACAGCACAAAACATGCTCACACGCCCCTCTCACAAACAACCAACACACGGTGCCCTCCTCGCCCACGCCGCGGAGAACGTTGCCGACTTCACCGCCTTCCACAAAAAACACACCACACTCACCAACATCCAATTCACCCACAAGCAAGAATTCATGTGGGGAGTCCACAACACCCGCCTCCTCACACACAACCCCACCCTACGCTGCCCCATGTGTGGACAATTCACCAGCAACGGCCACATGGCCGGTAATTGCCCCTCCATGTCTGGCTTAATACAGGACCGCCACATCAGCGCGCTACAACTCCTACTCTCCCTCTTGGAACGCCACAACGGCGGCCGCTGGGAGACCATCACTGTAGACTTCGGTAATAAACCCATCAAATCATTCACCTCCCCCACTTCACCCACACCCCTCTCGACTGTCACCCCTCTCACCCCACCCACATGCCTACTCGCCTTGTTGCAGCTGACGAGGGTCTCTCGCCTGACTCCCTCACCTCGTGCCCCGCCATCCTCCCCCCTGAGATTCTCCCCCCCGCGCTACGACCCCCCGCACACAAACCTGACTTCATCCGCCTCCTCGAACCTCGTTGCGTCGGTCACACCAACGGTCGCCGCCGCTACTCATCCATTAAGAAAATTCAGATAGAGGAGTGGAAATACTGCATGGACCACAACCTCTCCCAAACAACCCACCTGATTCGAGCCAAATACACACCCCTCGCGAATGACATCCACATCCACTGGCAAGGTACCGAGGTCGACATCCTCCCCATCGTCATGAGCCGCACGGGTACACTGCACTCATCCACCATCGCAAGTCTCACTTCTCTCCTCACCCTCCACACCGACCCTCATGACAAACTCATCTCTAAAACAAGACTCGACGCGTCCCGCATCCTCTCCCAACTTCATACGCACACTGTCCAATGGCTACGCCATATCTTACTTGTATACCGCATCAAATTCTGCTCGACATCTCGCCGCGCCCCCACAGACTGCACCTTCTCATGCCCCTAACTGCACACAACCATCACCCCGCATCAGGCCCTCCCCGGCGGGGAGTAAAACCCCCGAACACCCCTGGAGAGGTTGGATAAAGGAGGCTAACGATCTAGCCCTTACTTGTAAGTTCCATGTATGGCATAGTTGGGGGGGCCAGAGACAACAACCGGCGCATAAGGTATTTGGTGCACACCGGCGCATACGGTACATGTTGTAAACAATTTCAATTTCAATTTCAATTTTGGCGTTGCAAGTGTGTGCGTCTGTTTTGCGGTTGGTGTATCTGTAGGGTATGGGCTCCCCTAGGGTTTGTGGTATGAGGGTGTATGGCCAGGTCCAATGGCCTATTGACACGTCTGAACCTGCGCTTTATGTGGTGTCGGGTGGGTGTCCGTCCGCTGCATGGTTAGCAAGGGTGTTTGCGAGGTCATTGCCTAAAGAGTGGTTGTGTGTGCTTTGATTTTGCCAAGGTGGGTGCGGATGCCTAAGACGCAGCGAGTTTTAACGGTGTGTGATGGAGCAGAGTGTGTCGCGGTGAATGTTGTGGCGGTACGCGGATGGGCAATTCATGTATCCTTGGATTACGCGGAGGGAGCACGCAATGTCTGTAAGAAGGTGGGTATGGCCGAGTTGGAGGCCCATGTCGATGCCCGCTAGTTCCGCGCGGTTGATGATGTGGTAGGGAGGGGTGGAGGTTACCAGAATTTGTATGCGTGTGTCCGAGGCGGGGCGAGTGGCGGCCGCGCCAAGGGGAGAGGAGCCGCCCTTCTTGGAGCCATATGTGTATACGAAGTCATGCCAGTTCCAAGCAAGTTCTCTTGTAGTGGGGAGGTACGTTAGTTTCGTGCGTTCCGGGAGGGGGTGTGTAATGGGGTGAGTGGGGTTACGGGGGGAGATGGTGGATGCTTGCTGAGTGAGGTGAGTGGGTGTCGAGTAGGTGCGGGGGTGGGACGGTGATGGTGGGGTTGAGGAGATGTGTGTTGTAGATGGATTCGAGTGTGTTGTGGAGGGCGGTCATGGTTGTGACGAGTACATTCTTGCAACAGTACACTGCAGGACAGTGTACATGTACTCGTCACTAATTCCAATTCGTGCTTTTCCATCGGACGGACGTACAAACGTGGGTACGTCGCTACTACAATATTCGTAAGGGTACTGATGCTATTGTACGACCAATACCTCCCGGTACGCACAAGTATGCACAGTTAATCTAACTAGCTGGAAGACGCGCCTAAGCGAGTTCTCCGATGCAGAATAGGCTGCGTCGTGATTCTCCATGCTAGACGAACCGCGTCTCTGGACTGATGACGACGGTTGGAAAGCCCTAACGCCTGACACGTAAGCGAAGCAAGCAAGCGTAAGCTAGCTGGGCAGAAAACTATTTAAGCCTAGTGCAGAAGAGTGAGGTGACAGAACCATTTAACAATACCTTTGTTCACTTACAAATATATATTGCTAAAGCACAAGAATAAGACATCTTCTCAACATCTTTCACCAACAACATCTTTTGCCATCTTGCAACGTCATAACTAGACAGATTAGAACTGATCTGTGCTAGCGTTTAGCTTGAGGAGGCTAACGGCCGCATGGCTGGGTGTGAAGGTAAGGTGGAAAGTGCGAGGGGATTGGCGACCATCCAACGTGTGCCGAAAGTGGTGGGGGTGGGTTTGCCCGTGTGTTGGTCGGGGGGTAGGAAGGTGTTTGCGTCGTTGGGAAGGGTGTAGAGGTGGCGGGTGTATGGGGAGGTGGTGTATTTGGAGTGTCGATAAGGTGTCTGTTCCCATCGGGGAAGGATGAGGATGGTGGCGCTGGGTGTGTGTGAGGCGGTGTAGTGGGCGATGGTGAGTGTATGTTCCATGGCGCGGCGCATGCATTCGTGGTCGTGTTGTGAGATCCCTATGGTGGACATGATAATGGACACATTTGTACGTTGGACTCCGGGGGGGTCTTGGCCCTCCACCTAAAGGTGTTCGCTATAGGTGTTGGCAGTGTATGCACGATGCGATGCGATGAGTTCATATGCACAATATGTTCCTATCGGGTACCGATTTTTGGCGGTACTTGGATAAGGCGTACAACTCCGTTCCGGGAAGCGGCGGTTCTAACCCCCTTCATGCCATTCCGTGTGTTCATGGATTAACAGGTTATGGGCCCTCCGCGTTTACTGCGGGGTTTACTAGGGCACCGGCCGGAGTTCATGGGATGATGTCCATTAAGGGAGAGTGATGTATTCTGGGTTGGCCATGCTCGTGCCGATCCAGGTGTGTGGCGCGTTGTTGCCACCGGATGAGAAGACTACGTCTTCGGGGAAGAGGGAGTGGTAGGTGTGAGAGTGTAGGGATTTGTTGAGGGGGTTTGAGTATAGTTCGGTCTGGATGTGGAATGTGTTGCGAAGTGTTGTGATTAAGTCCTCTCGAGTGGTTAATCTGCTGCGTGTG
>JAPMLY010003433.1:0-23361 GCA_026401115.1 Tetraselmis chui | reverse complement strand
AGCGGAAGGGGAAAAGTACCAGTACAGTTAATATGCTGCAGCACCGCAACCCCTGTTCCAAGAGGTACCGTTTCGGTAAACAGTACGACGGTTGCCCTTCCCTCGGGCCGCAACGCTAGCGCATCAACGTTCCTGTGTCGCTATAAGCCCAACTCGCTCAGGTCGGTCGCTCTGGCCGCAGCAATTTGTCGGCGGACTGCAACTACAGTCCGCGAATTTATCTGTACCCGTACTATTCTGAATTTCCAGCAGCTGGTATTTATTATTTATTTTTTAGGCGCCTTTCGCAAAACGCAGGACGAAATGCAGGACGAGATGAAATTTCGCTATCCTGTACAAAAACGTACTAAAACCGTTTAATTTCATCTCCTCCTACGCTGTCGAAGAACATGTATTTCGCACCTGTATTTGGATATAGGACGAGATTAAAACGCTCATGGGTACAAGCCCAGCACGCCATAGCAAGTCGCGCACGCGTGATCGCGGCGGGAGAAGGGCAGTTATGAAGCTTCGTCACAATCACAACACGTCACAGGGACTCGATCCCGAGTTTGACCAAACTAGAGTCGTGATATTATCGAATGGTCGCATCGCGGTTGCAAGTTAAGCCACTATGGAGCAGGCGGACAGTCGGTCACTGACAAGCGTGAACATGCTAGTGCACGGGTTGCCCCGCCAAAACCCTCGCCTCCTTCTACCTCCGCCACATATACGGCTGCATAAGACTTTGGGGTCGGGAGTTACTAGATTCACTCATGATGCTCACATGGGAGGCTCGGGGGTTGCTGTTCGGGGTGGCGGTCTCTACCCCCGCCTTTGCTCTCGCTTCGCTCTTCACTTTCCAACTCCAAGCTACGTCCACCGCCTAAACGACGCCTCGTTGCGTTCTCAAGCCTGCCTAGTATCACTAAATTAGGTGACTTTGCCATTGCGCTAGCTTTTAGTTTTCGACACCCTTGTGACAACACACGCGATGACCTCTAACAGAAGGTCAAGCGCGCATCTTTCAACTGAAGGTTTTTGCTTTTTTATTTATCTCGGAAGGTTTTAACGGAAGGCTCATGAAGTTCAAACATAATATACTAGTTTTGGTCCTACACCCGTAGGACCAGATAGCCGATTTTGGCCGTTTTCATCCTATCCTACGACCCAAGCGCATGACGGGATGGTACGGACTGGAAAGTAAAAGTGAGTAGGCCGAAATAGCTTTTGTACGTTTTTGTACATGTTAGCGTTTTATCTCGTCCTACGTCTCGTCCTGCGTTTGCGAAAGGCGTGTATTATGGTCAGATTGATTTGAATCTACAGGTTTGCATATCCAACTCCCATGTGTACGGGACAGTGACACTAGCGGTTACTGTTACCGTTAATAGCAGCGCGTCGCACCTGCATGGCAACCACCTTGCTTGAGCAGTTAGACGCAACCAACGACCAACGACTTCCCCAACGGTAAGCTCTAGCTAGCCCGCACCTTATAAGCCGTAGCTAGCCACGAGCCTGGGCACTCTCTGCTTTCGCGCTCAGCCCATCTAGGCAGCCTCGACTCTCGTAGTCGAGCAGGGTGTCACTTTACCATCGTCCCATGCGCACTCGAGCGTCACGCGACACTTCCCCTCGTTCAGCTACGCAGTTCCGCAACATGCAGCCTGAGCAGTCTACATCCGCCCCAGCGGCCGACCCTCACGCTACCTCGATCGAACAACGCACAGCCGAACAGATCCGTACGGCAGTTTTAGCATCGGAACAACGGATTACTTAGCAGTTTTTGGCGGCTAACGCTGCCTTACTCGTACAGCTCCAGCAAACGACAACTACACTTGCTTTTACTGATCAACAGCAGTCCATTCCCACCGACGCGACCCCAGCGACGGAGGGTGGTAAGGCGGCCCCTAAGCCACCTATCGACCTGCTTGACGATGAACCCGAACCCTCCGCGTCCGATTTCGTCGACTTCGCCTACTACGGCGAAGTCATCCCGGCCGGCCTCGAACGTCCCCCTCGCGACGTCGAGGAGCCACGTCTGTGGACACTAACAGACGACACCGCCCGCGCTCTAAGCGACAAGCGCACCCAAGCGACTTACGACGAGTACCTACACATCGGTTGTTATGCCTTCTTCGAAAGTTGCGCCAACGCGGCAATTGGCGAGGCTCTGGACACGCTGTCGCACGGCCCACCTCTACCGGCGGAGCAGGCGGCAGCGATTGCCCTCATCAGAGCGGGTCATCGCACCCACACAGCGACGGAGGAGGCCGCCCGTACTCGATTGGGCTTCCTCCGCCTCACCAAGGGCGGGCAAACGAGCACGGATGCGGACCGCGTCTTCGCCGAACTCGCCCACGAGCGCTTCTGTCGCCCACGCCCTACCGCGGTCTCCGGCCCATTGGACGCGCTACGCCAAGCGCTCGTCGACCGCACGCTGGAAGTCAGCCTACACGCCGCCAGCAAAGCAATTGCCGACGCCGCGTTCGCGAAAATCACACCGGACAGGCCCCTAGGCCCCGACGCCAGAGCCCGCAAGGCAACCGCCGACAAACGCAAGGCCGCGGCAGCAGCAGCAGCGGCAGCTCGCGCCACCCCTGCCGCCAAGCCGACCGACCCGACCAAACCCCCGTATAAGAAATGATGGTGTGGCCCGCCGCGCCGATTCCTGCTCCCCGACATCTTCCTACAGGCGCCACCACGTGCGTCGAAGATGGCGGGAGTGGGAGCGCATCGGCGTGAGCGGCCAAGTCCTAAGTTGGATCCGCCACGGCGTACGCGTGAAGTTCAAGCACGGCGTACGCCCCAAGCCCTTCAACCACGGCATCTCTATGATGGACGCTACACCAGCCATTCTCGAGTTTCTAAACTCGGAACTTCCACGCTTCGAAGCTTGCGGAGCGTGGGAGCGCGCGGACAACCCTCGCTACGTTTCCCGGATGTCTTTGGTGCCCAGGCCCAGATGCAACCAGTGGCGTTTAATTATCGACCTTCAAGAACTAAACCGTTACTGCTTAACTTTCAACATGACTTGCGAGACGCTCAAGCACCTTCGCCACTTGTCCCGCCCGGGCGACTTCTTCGTCTCACTCGACCTCGCCGATGGGTAATACACCCTTGGCATCCGGGAGGAGGACCGAGACTACTTCACAGTCAACTACCGCGGCACCCTATGCCTCGCGTGCCTCCGAATGGGCTGGTCGGGCTCGGCTTACTACTTTTGCAAGCTAACACAAGTGTTCACAAACCACTTACGGCGCCCACCTACCCCCACGCCGGCTTCTACCACAGACAACGCGCGCCGGCCGTCCAAGCGTTTTCTCCGCAACGTTCGATGGCGAGGTACAAGACTCCTCCACTACATAGACGACTTCCTTTTCTTGGCGGACTCGTATCACGACGCGCTACTACTTCGGCAGCACGTCCAAGCCCTAGTGGACAGCCTCGGCCTCCAACGAAACATCAAGAAAGGCGTATGGACGCCGACGCAAGTCGGCGACCATCTAGGCTTAACGGTAGCTCGGCATGAGTCGCGCCGCCCCCCCCCGCCAATTAAAATTGAAATTGAAATTGTTTACAACATGTACCGTATGCGCCGGTTTTTCACCAAAAAGCCGGATGCGTCGGCTGCTGTCTCTGGGCCCTCCCAACTATGGCATACAGGGAACTTACAAGTCAGGGCTAGACCGTGAACCACCTAATTCAAACCTCTCCAAGTGTGGTCGGGGGTTTCACTCCCCCCCGGGGAGGGTCTGAAGCGGGTTAAAGGTGGTGTGCAGGAAGGGCTTGAGGAGGTGCGTTATGCGGAGGCTCGGCGAGTGGTCGTGCGTGATTTGGTGCGGTAGACAAGGAGGAGATTATGCAGCCATTGGACGGTGTGTGTATGGAGTGTGGAAAGGATGCGAGACGTGTCGATTCGTGCTTTGGTGATGAGTTTGTCGGGAGGGTCGGTGCGGAGGGTGAGGAGAGAGGTGAGACTTGCAACGGTGGATGAGTGCGGTGTGCCCGTGCGGCTCATGACTATGGGTAGGATGTCGACTTCGGTACCTGGCCAGTGGTTTCGGATGGCATTTGCGAGGGGTGTGTATTTGTCCCTAATCAAGCGGGCTGTGTGTGAGAGGTTGTGGTCGGAGCAGTACTTCCATTCCCCTATATGTATTTTCCTGATAGACGAGTATCGGCGGCGTCCGTTGTTGTGACCGACGAAGCGAGGTTCGAGGAGGCGTATGAAATCAGGTTTGTGCGCGGGGGGACGTAGTGCAGGCGGGAGGATTTCGGGGGGGAGGATAGCGGGGCACGAGGTTAGGGAGTCGGGCGAGAGACCTTCGTCAGCATCAACAAGTCTGGTAGGCGTGTGGGTGGGGTGTGGGGGGTGACAGTCAAGAGGGGTGTAGGTGGGGGTGGGGTGGGTGAAGGACTTGATGGGTTTGTTACCGAAGTCTGCAGTGATAGTCTCCCATCGACCTCCGTTGTGGCGTTCCAGGAGGGATAGTAGGAGTTGTAGTGCGCTGTTGTGACGGTCCTGTCTTAGGCCAGACATGGATGGGCAGTTACCGGCCATGTGGCCGTTGCTGGTGAATTGGCCACACATGGGACATCGCATGGTGGGGTTGTGTGTGAGGAGGCGGGTGTTGTGGACGCCCCAGATGAATTCTTGCTTGTGGGTGAATTGGGTGTTGGTGAGTGTTGCGTGTTTTTTGTGGAAGGTGAAGTCGGCGCCGTCTGCCGCGGCTCGGGCGAGGAGGGCGCCGTGTTTGGATGTTTGTGAGAGGGGTGTAAGTGTGTGCTTGCAGCTGTGGGTGTGTGCGTCGGCTTTGAGGTTAGTGTATACGTAGGGTATGGGTTTCCCTTGAGTTTGTGGTATGAGGGTGTAAGGCCAGGTCCAGTGACCAATTGACACGTCCGAGCCTGTGTTGTATGTGGTATTTGGTGGTTGACCATCAGCTACTTGCTTAGCGAGTGAGTCTGCGAGGTCGTTGCCGAGTGAGTGGTTGTGTGCTTTAATTTTGCCGAGATGTGTGCTGATGCCTGCGTCGCAGCGGGTTTTGATGGTGCGTGTGATGGAGAGGAGTGTGTCGCGGTGGATGTTGTGCCTATAAGCGGAGGGGCAGTTAAGGTATCCTTGTATGAGGCGGAGGGAGCACGCACTGTCATTTGGGAGGTGGGTATGGCCTAGTTGGAGGCCTATGTCAATGCCAGCTAGTTCGGCTCGATTGATAGTATGGGAGGGGGGGGTAGAGGTCACCAGGATTTTGATGTTGGTGTCCGAGGCTGAGTGGGTGGCTGCCGCCCCAAGAGGGGAGCTGCCTCCTTCTTTCGAGCCGTCTGTGTATACGAAGTCCTGCCACTTCCAAGCAAGAGTTCCTCTGGTGGGGGAGTATGTTAGTTGTGTGCGTTCTTGGAGGGGGTAGGTAAGGGGGTGAGTAGGGTTGGGGGGAGATGGTATATGCCTGCGGAGTGAGGTGAGTAGGAGTCGGTGAGGTGTGGAGGTGGGATGGTGATGGTGGGGCTTGGGAGGTGTGTGTCGTATATAGACTCGAGGGTGTTGTGGAGTGCGGTCATGGCTGTGTGTGAGGGTAGGGTGGGGAGTGCGAGGGAGTTAGCAACGAGGTAGATGTCGACCATCCAGCGTGTGCCGAAAGGGGTGGGGGTGGGATGGCCTGTGTCTTGGTCGGGGGGTAAGAAGGTGTTCGCGTCGTTGGGAAGGGTGTAGAGGTGATGTGTGTAGGGGGAGTTGATATATTTGGAGTGGCGGTATGGTGTGTGTTCTCAACGGAGGAGAATGAGCATGGTAGCGCTGGGGGTGTGTGAGGCTGTGAGGTGTGCGCTGGTGATTGCATGTTCCATGGCTCGGCGCATGCATTCGTGGTCGTATTCGGGGTTGGCGATGTTGGTGCCTTGCCATGTGTGTGGGGCATTACTGCCGCTGGATGAGAAGACTATGTCTTCGGGGTAGAGTGAGTGGTAGGTGTGCGAGTGGAGTGATTTATTGAGGGGGTCGGAGTAGAGTTATGTCTGGATGTGGAATGTGTGACGGAGGGCCGAGAGGAGGTCCTCTTTAGTGGCCCATCTGTTGCGGGTGGTGGTGGCGGGTGTAGGTGAGTGGATTTCTGAGCGGGAGCCTAGGCGAGTGAGGAGGTGGTAGACCTCCTCTTCGAATGTATGATGGGAGAGGTCGGGGCGGAAGAGGTGGTATAGGTGACGGACGCGGGGGCCGTTAATGGTGGTGACTGCGCGGCAGTCGGGAGTGCAGAGTATTGTGGTATCGTGAAGTGAGGGGTGTGTGTGGATGGCGAATGTACCAGTAGGGAGCATGTCGAGGTCAGGGTTGATGGGGTTGTGGTTGAATGTGATTAGGTGATGTGTCCAAGGAGGGGGTCCGGGTACTGGCAGAATGGGTGTCGTGGAAGGGACAAAGCCGGTGTTAAAAGCGGTGAGGGCGGTGGGGCCGGAGGGGGTCTCACTGATAGTGTCGTGTAGTTGAAGGCAAGGCGCCCACTGGACCTCGTGGAGACGGGTGAGGTCGTGTCGTTTGCCGCGAGCGCACCAGTCGCATTGCCATGTGGCGGGGCCTAAGGCGGGGCGGCATTGGGAATGGACAGCAAAGTGCGGGCATGTGCTGCAGGTGGAGGTGGGTTCTAAGTGCAGAGGGTTGTGGCATATGGAGCAATCGGCGGGGGTGGGGGTGGGTAGGTTTACCGAGGTGGGGGTGGAGGAGATGAGGCGGAAGTCGTCGTCCAGTTGGAGTTGTATATCCCATTCCGTGAGGTGTTCCGGGGCCCATTCGACCATGTATTGGGTTTGTCCATATTCGGTGTCTTTGTGTTTGGAGAGGATGCGCGTCACGTCGCAGGGGGGGAAGTGGTGGTCTGAGGGGGTGAGGTATTCTGTGTCTATGTGCGTTACGGGTGCAGTGGGGGTGTAGATGTTGGTGCGGGAGGAGTGGGTAAAGGGGGCCGAGGGTGGGAGTTGAGGGCGGGGGAGGTGTGAGGTGAGTCTGCATGCGGGATGCGAGGAGGGTAGTGTTGGCGAGGGTGAGGGCGTTGCCTGTGCGCCAGAAGCGCGCCGGTGATGCAGCATTTGCGGATGTTGACGGTCATGCCCGTGTAGGCGCTGAAGAGGGAGAGTTTTCTGAGCTGGATGGTCATGTTGGGGGTCGAGCCCGTGGCAAGGCTGAGGTCGTCAGGCGAAGCCGTGTCCTGGGTATGTGGTGTGGGTTCTGTGGGGTCGACGTTAGTGGCGGGGGGGCCTGGGCGGCTATCCCCGGACTTCCCACCGTGAGCCAGCGAAGGAAGGGTTCAAGGAAGAGGGTAAGTAGGAAGGGGGGGAGGGTGTCACCCTGGAGGGTTCCGCGGTTAATGTCGATAGAAGGGGTGGGGCCATGTGGTGTAATATAATCTGTGGTTGAGACCCCGTAGAGGTGTTCGCATGTGTCGACAAAGGTGGGGGGCATACCGAGTTGACGCATGTGTTTGAACATGATGCGGTGGTCCGCGGCGTTGAAGGCGCCTTTGAAATCCGCGTACATGACGTAGATGTCGTTGTTGTGGAGCTTCGCGTCCTCCATCGTCATAATGAGGGAGGAGAGGGCGTCGTGGATGCTGCGGTGTTGTCGGAAGCCGTCTTGTTGGTCGCTGAGAATGCCGTGGGTTTCTGCGTATTTCGAGCCTGCATCTTTGATTAGTGCTGTCCAAAGTTTAAGGAGGTTATTCATGAGGGCAATAGGACGGTAGTTATCGAGGAGGGAGGGGTCGCCCTTTTTATGTAGTAGGCAAGCTGTGTTGTGGCACCAGTCAGGAGGGGTGTAGGATTTGTGGGCGAGGAGGGAGAGGAGAGAAATTGAAATTGAAATTGAAATTGTTTACAACATGTACCGTATGCGCCGGTTTTTCACCAAAAGCCGGATGCGTCGGCTGCTGTCTCTGGGCCCTCCCAACTATGCCATACAGGGAACTTACAAGTCAGGGCTAGACCGTGAACCACCTATGTCCAACCTCTCCAAGTGTGGTCGGGGGTTTCACTCCCCCCCGGGGAGGGTCTGAAGCGGGTTAAAGGTGGTGTGCAAGAATGGCTTGGGGAGGTGCGTTATGCGGAGGCTCGGCGAGTGGTCGTGCATGATTTGGTGCGGTAGACAAGGAGTAGATAATGCAGCCATTGGACGGTGTGTGCATGGAGTGTGGAAAGGATGCGAGACGTGTGGATTCGTGCTTTGGTGATGAGTTTGTCCGGAGGGTCGGTGCGGAGGGTGAGGAGAGAGGTGAGACTTGCGATGGTGGATGAGTGCGGTGTGCCCGTGTGGCTCATGACTATGGGGAGGATTTCGACTTCGGTACCTGGCCAGTGGTTGCGGATGGCATTTGCGAGGGGTGTGTATTTGTCCCTAACCAGGTGGGCTGTATGTGAGAGGTTGTGGTCGGTGCAGTACTTCCATTCCCCTATCTGTATTTTTTTGATAGAAGAGTATCGTCGGCGGCCGTTGGTGTGACCGACGAATCGAGGTTCGAGGATGCGAATGAAATCGGGTTTGTGCGCCGGGGGACGTAGTGCGGGTGGGAGAATCTCGGGGGGGAGGATAGCGGGGCACGAGGTTAGGGAGTCAGGCGAAAGACCTTCGTCAGCAGCAACAAGGCGGGTAGGCATGTGGGTGGGGTAAGGGGGGTGACAGTCGAGAGGGGTGTGGGTGGGGGTGGGGTGGGTGAAAGACTTGATGGGTTTGTTACCGAAGTCTGCAGTGATAGTCTCCCATCGGCCTCCGTTGTGGCGTTCCAAGAGAGATAGGAGGAGCTGTAGCGCGCTGTTGTGGCGGTCCTGTCTCAGGCCGGACATGGTGGGGCAGTTACCGGCCATGTGGCCGTTGCTGGTGAATTGTCCACACATGGGGCAACGTAGGGTGGGGTTGTGTGTGAGGAGGCGGGTGTTGTGGACTCCCCACATGAATTCTTGCTTGTGTGTGAACTGGATATTTGTGAGGGTTGAGTGTTTTTTGTGGAAGGAGAAGTCGGCACCCGCTTTCGCGGCTCGGGCGAGGAGGGCGCCGTGTTTGGATGTTTGTGAGAGGGGTGTATGTGTGTGTTTGATACTGTGGGTATGTGCGTCTGTTTTAAGGTTAGTGTATACGTAGGGTATGGGTTCCCCTTGAGTTTGTGGAATGAGGGTGTATGGCTAGGTCCAGTGGCCGACTGACACGGCTGAGCCTGTGGTGTAAGTTGTATCTGGCGGTTGTCCATCTGCAACTTGGTTAGCAAGTGCATCTGCGAGGTCGTTACCTAGTGAGTGATTGTGTGCCTTAATTTTGCCGAGGTGCGTGCGGATGCCTGCGTTGCAGCGGGTTTTGAGGGTGTGTGTGATGGAGAGGAGTGTGTCGCGGTGGATGTTGTGTCTGTAAGCGGATGGGCAGTTTAAGTATCCTTGTATGAGGGAGAGGAGAGAGAAGAGGGCGGAGCGGGTCGCCGGAGGCAGGAATTTGATGATTTCATTGGGGATACCGTCGGGGCCGGGGGCTTTGCCGGTGCCGAGGGAGTTGAAAAAAAAGTGTAATTAACGCAAACTGCCAAGCATGCCCTGAAACGTTGCAGCTGAGGAAGCGTAGCAGGTGTCCACGTAAGGGTGTCGCGGAGAGCGGCGGCAGCCAGTATAATGTCGAGTGCGACGGGGGCGGGAAGCGGTAAGCATGCGGCGGTCGGGACAAGGCGGTGTTGTAGCATTTCGAGGCCACGTCGAGCGTCCGCTAGGAGTTCGCCCACCGCAATGGGTTGGCGTTGATGGTCCCGGAAGAACTTGTTAACCGCAGAGAAGTAGGGTTGAAGCGAGCTGGCGGCGACCGTGCCGTGTAGGGCCAACCAGGCCGTGTAGCGAATCATTGTGGCCGGGGTAGCTTGTAGCGGGGCGATGTTTTCCTATGTACAGAAGAAAAAAAACTGTCTGAGCGCGCTGTCGTAGCTAGCGGACTTAGAGGGCGCTAGTGAGTTGTTGAGCAAGGCGACCGCCGTAACCCCGAGTTTGTCGGTTCCTAGACGGTCTGGAAAAGTTTCAGTCAGATCGGCGGACCAAGGCGCCGGTGCTGTTCCGAGCCGCAGGCCGTACCGGGGTGGTCCTGTAGCGATTAATCGGGTGATTAATCGCGTGGGCCGTACTGTAGAAATTAATCGGTCCGGACGTAGCGCCCGGCCAATCGCTCCGCGTCGGGTGAACAGCCATGAGGGGGTGAGAGCCAAAAGGCCACGATGCTCCACGCGGGAGGTCCGACCCCCTCGCGCTTGCCGAGCCTGCCTGGAAAGAACAGGTCGCGCGCCGCCGGGAAGTGCAAAGTCGCTTTTGCAAGTCGGGCCAAAGCGTGGTACCACGTTTTGTTTGGCCAGTAGGGGGCGATGACAGTAGCTGCGGCTTGGGATTAGGCTAGTTTGGCGGCCAGGGCCGGCAGGGCGGACCAGGGAGGGTTGCAATAGTTGTTTTCGCGGCGCCAGGCTGCATCCGACAGGTGCATGCAGTCGATGTCTTCGCACAGGGGGTCTCTCCAGCGGGCGTTGAATCGGGGCAGTTGAGTGTTTTGCATGGACGCGAAACGGTCGATCGTATGCGGGCCCCACCGGTGTTGAAGGTGTTCGAAAAGCCGTGGGTTTAGCTGCCAGTCCTCGGTGTCCAATTCGCGGCTTAGCGTGTGGGCCCAGACTTTGGCGGCCGAACGGATGTAGCGTGGGCGGATGTGGATGTCGTTGGTGTCGAGTAGGAACCATAAGCGCCGTAACTCGGTCATCATGGCGGGAGACCGGGACGTAAGTTTGGATAGGGCAGCGACCACCGAGGTGTTGTCCTCGTGTAGGAGGACTTGCCGGCCCTTGAGTTGCGGTAGAAAAGATTCGACCGCGTGTCGCACTGCCCGCAACTCCTTCCACGTGATGTGTTCGAGACGGTCGGTAGCGTTCCAAAAACCGCGGGCTTGGTAGTTGGAGTCTTCGTTCAGCACGGCCCCCCATCCGTAGTCGCTGGAGTCGGCGTGGAGGTAGGCGGTCTCGATGGGCTTGTAGATGGACCGACCGTTGTGTTGGGTGGGTACCGTGCGCCACCACTCGAGGTCGCGTCGTAGCTGGTGGGTCAGGCGTACGCGTCCCCCCCAACCAATACGTGTGGCTAACACGTTGTGGAGCTCGCGCAAAAAGAACCGGGCCGGCGCGATGGCGAGGTAGAGGAACTGGGCTTTCCCCGCGAAGGCCGCGAGCTGACGAGTGGGCAGCCATCGAGCGTTGGAAGCCGCTCGGCCGAGTAGGGATGACGCGTGTTGCGCGAGCTGCTTTAGTTTGGCGGGGGGGGAACGGATCCTACCGTCACTAAAGACAGTCAATCGATCCAAAGTACTACTAAAGTACTACTGACGTAAAAAATATAGGGGATGGGTCGGTAGCTCGGATGAGCAACGCCGACCGTCTTCGCTCCGGGCTTGGCCTCCCTATGAGCGATAGACTGGTGACCACAGGGCCCGTCGGACGACGGGCACCGATCACCTCTCCCCACCCGAGCCTAGCTCACCCAGGTCAATGGATCCGTAGGCACATCAGACGGTACACACTCCAAAGCGCAGCTTTCACAAATTTGAATTCGGTTCGCATGCCGGAATCTGCGCCGCCCACATCACAAACACTCCGAGTACTCCGTCAAATACTACGACACTCGTACGTATCAAATAAATTACAAAAACCACCCTCCCACGGAGCCGGCGCACTATCGCGCGCCCCTCCGAGCGTCCGGACGTCCACATCCGACGCCCACGGAAAACAAACCCAGGTCCCATCATGCCTGGTCGTGTGCCGCCAACACACGCTGACCACCTCTAACCCACTCCTTCCCCACGTCACAAACACCAAAAATATTCTCATCGACACCCACTTGACGGCCACCATGTCATCACCTTCCAACCTCCCGGACTCTTACAAACATGTCCTCCTTAAGGACCGCCCTACACCCCTCTTCGCGGACGACCACATCGGCCCCCGTTACCGCCTTGTGGGTCAC
The DNA here is from genome assembly GCA_026401115.1 of Tetraselmis chui. Taxonomy (NCBI): domain Eukaryota; kingdom Viridiplantae; phylum Chlorophyta; class Chlorodendrophyceae; order Chlorodendrales; family Chlorodendraceae; genus Tetraselmis; species Tetraselmis chui. The sequence goes on along the minus strand of JAPMLY010003433.1, from coordinate 11,373 downwards.
CCACTCGCACCATTCCTCACGGTCCCACAGCTCGCAAATGCAGATCACGGACGGGGCACGCCCCTGGAACCCACACCGGGCACATGGCTTCAAACTCCCCTGGTCCTCTCAGCCCCGACGACTGCTCCCGACCTCGGAAGGGCCGTTGACCTCTCTGCTCGCCTGATCGACTCCTACCTCCTAACAGGCCAGTACTCCACCGCCCCTCCCGACACTGCCAGCTTCAGGCTCCACGGTGTGTTCCTCCCGGACACGCCGTCTTCATCACTCATGCTCATTTCCGCATGCTCTCTTGCTCGACGCTGGCTTCTCGAAAAAGTTCACGCCTTAACCGATATCCCGGCCCGCGCGAGAAATATAATCGGACGGGAACTCGCCCATCGTGCGCGATGGACGGCCTCAGTCACCCGCACTCCACACCCCGCCATGCCCCAGCAACTCGATCTCATTCCTCTACCCGTCGCACTCTCACATGGTCACCACGAGGTCCGGCTGGACATCCCCACCTCATGCACATCGGTTGGCCTGCTTTATCAGCTCGCTTCACGCCAGCGTGAACTCCCGTCGGGAGGTCCGACACCACCTAGCACCGCCTCGGACTCCCAACTTACAACCACACTGAGACAGCAGGAAATTCAGATTATCCGAGCAGTCTCCGTTCCTGCAATTTCAGGCCGCCGCGTGAAAATTAGCTCCCCCCTGTTCACTCATCTCTCATGCCCAGACGTCGTTCCCCTGATAAAGGCCCTCCTACTCGATCGACTCGCCACGGAACTCGCCGACACCTGGAACGCAAGCGCCACCACTCCGACCCCCCGTATGGAAGACCTCCCGGAACCCGCCCAACTTCTGCTCCAGATCGCGGACGCCCTCCAACCTACACGGGAACCCGTCCAGGTCGAGAACGACCCCCCTCCTTCTGGATGCATATCCTCCACCCACCCCATAACCCAATCCTTTCACAATCAGGCCCTGTACATTTTCACGCCACACTTCAGAATGCTATTCACACCGTACCCCCCACCCCCCAAAACTACACAATTACCATCACACCCCCCCCTCTCACAGGCCATGTCCCAGGCACCTCCTGGGCTGACACCTGCCTCACCACAGTCCTCATCCAATCCCCCCACCCCCTCCCCCTCCCCTGCCCCATGCCTAACGGCTCCATCCCACCCTCACACTGGCTCTCCACCCTCCTCCACCAAACAGCTTCAGAATACGCACACTCTCACTCTCACTCCCGCCGACCCTCACCCTCCACCTTCGACATCTCCCACCACACCTCCCTCCAAAAGTTTCCTGACGGCTCATACTTCCGCTCCCACCCCTCCCCCTCCCCCCACATCGCCACCAGCATCCAAATCTCCCTCACTAACACCATGTACTGCATTCTCATCTCCACCAACGGCACCGCCACCATTCCCCTTCCCCACACCTACATTCACCGAGGCACCCCCACCCACACCACATGCTCCCTATACATCACACCCCACCACTACTCCATCTTCGGTAGGTCCCGCATCACGGACCCCATCTTCACGACCACCCCTTCCCCCCCTCAGCTCACCCTCACAAAAACAAATCCCTTCTTCGCAACCCCCCCTCTCTCCTCCTCGAATGGACATGCCACCTTCAGGCAACCAACACCTACGAGGCATGGCAACAGGAACCCGCGGACGGTTCCATGCTGGACACCACTGACGATGCCCCACTCGACCTCGACTCCCTCCCTGACATCCAACTGGCCCCCTCCAATTCCCCCCCCCCCCTCACACTCACAACCAGCGCCCCTCCAAAAAACGTCGCTCCCCCTCCCCCGCCCCTCCTACAAACCCTCCCCTCACACAGCAATTGACCCTCTCGCCTTTCCCAACACCACCCCTCCTCCCCACTATCTTCGAGACCTCAATTGACCACATGGATTCTTCCTCCACCCCCCTCACACAACCCGCCACAGCCTCCTCCCACCCAACCCCAAGCCTTGACCCCCCACCTCCTCCTTCCCTCCAACGCACAGACTCCACCCCCAACACGATACCACCCCCCCTTCACCTCCTCCCCCCCTCCCTCCCCCCCACCGACCCCATGGACTCCTCCCCTACGACACGCACGCCTACAGACCCCGCCCTCAAACCTGCCCCCCCGTCCGGCGTCCTGAAGCACACACGCCCCACCCTCAGAAAGACCCACCACTCACCTCCACACCGCCGCAACCCCCACGACCCCCCGACCTACACACACCTCACAACCTCCCCTTCCCCACAGCCCACCCCCAACTCCGACCACCTGACCCCCGACCTCCCACCCAACACACACCCCTCCAACCTCCCCCTGCCTGCCTCATCCCCCGCAACCTCAGACTTCGAGCTTGAAGACCTCCCTGACGAAGACCAGGCCACAGCGGAAGCCACTGAGGAGCACCTCCCCTCCCCTGGACCTCCCATCCCTCCATCCGACTTCCCATCGGCCGTTAGGGCCCGCCCCCGTCCCTAACTCCACTACAGACGGGCCAGCAGGCCCGGAGGTTCGACCCCCTGCCCCCCTCCCACGCCCTTCCCACGACATACGTAATCACGGTGTAACCAACCCAATCAGGGCCTCACTTCCGTCACACTTCAAACCCGACACCTGCACCATTAAACTTCACAACTACCTGTTTGACCTTAACCTTGAAAACGGCCTCCCCACCCCTATCGGCCACCTCGACTCCTCGGCAGTACTCTCCTTCCAGTGGGGACACTACCATGACCTCTCCAATCTCTACTGCATTGCCACCTCCCTTGCCAAACTCCACTCTAACTCCTACAACAAATACACTATTATCACAAACACCGAGGTAGACACCGTCCATAACCACCACATATACCCCAGCCAGTGGACCAACCTCTCAAACAGAGGCGTTCCCCCGCGCCCGGGCACACCCCACAACTCCCTCCTCGTCCTCACCTGGCAGCACTCCCACTTCGGTCTCCTTCACGTGACACACGACTCGGCCACTTGGGTGGACTCACTCCACCACCCCCCCCACCGTCCCTACTTACCCGCTCCCTCTCACTCCTCGCCTCCTGGAACTCGTCTCCCTCCCCCCAACTCCTCACTTCTCGCCTTCTCAACCCCCCTCGACAGAGCGACACACCTCGCGCGTGGTCTTGTGGAACCCACGTCCTCCTTCACACCTACTTTATACTCACGGCACCTGCTGACCATGCTTACGACCCCCCTCATTTCGACCCCAAGCACACAATCTACTCCCTCCACACCCTTCGCTGGCACCACGTCTTCCGCTCCACTCCCCTCCCTGTCGGACGCTCCCAACTCCTTAACACCCTCCATCCTCATCAGCCCTCCCTCTCCCCCGAGCCTCCACTACCCCCCCAACCCCCCTCATCAACCCCTCCTCTCACTCATTCCCTCCCCCCCTCCCTCTCCCGCCAACCCATCCTCCCCCACACCCGCTCCCACAACACACCCTCAAACCCGCCCCACCCCCTCTCGACACACACCCCCCCACCTTGCCGCAAAACTCCCCCCCCCCGCGAACCCCCCCAACCCCCCCAACCCTCACCCCACACCAATCCTCCCACACCACCTCCCACAACCTCTACACCTCCTTAACCTCAACACCAGGGGGCTACACACATCCATCATGGACGTGGAACACCTCGCCACCACCCACCGCCCTGATGTCCTCATCCTCACGGAAACTAACCACGCCACCCACAAATCCAGGTGGCGTATCGCCCTCCCACAATACCTACTCAAAAGCTCCAGACCTTGCTACTCATCTGTGCCCCTACCCAACGCAGGCGTTCTCTTCGCGGTCCGCAGGGAGTCGTTCCACTTTGCCACTGTCCTTACCCCACCCTCCCACCTCATCCCACATATCGCAGGACTAAAACTCGTCCCTTACTCAGGCGACCCTTACCTCCTCCTCGGAGCCTACATGCCGCAGCTCCACAGCACCCAACTAACACACCTATACGCGGAGGTCGCGGCATGGGGCCTCCGCCTGACGAACGACTACCCAACTCACCGTGTCCTCTGGGGCGGCGACTTCCAAACGACCACCACACAAGGTACATGCAACCCCGCCCTCACCTCCCTACTCGAATCCCACCTCAGACCACTCCACCCCCCCCTCCCCACCTTCCCCCGTAGCGGAGGCTGCCTCGACCACTGGCTCACCCCTCCTCCCTCCCCCCTCAGCCTCAACCCGCATGCATGCTCGATTTTTACCTCTCCCTCACACTTTTCCGACCACTCGGCGATACACCTAGTTATTCCTGCCCCCTCCTCCCTAATCGCTCGTCCACCCTCGGCCCACAACCCACCTAGCACTCACCACACCACCCGCAAACTCACCTTCAAACTCCCCCTACAACCGCATCACATTACATCATACCAACGTAGCACACCCTCCCTAATCAACCACACGGCCTCCCTCCACGCAGAAATTCTGAATACAGCCCCTTCCAAGGCCTCTCCCGATACCCTCGACACCCTAGCCTCGAAATTTACCGCACTACTCTCCCAACATATGGACCACGCAGCCACCATATGGCCCCTCCTACCCCCGAAGAAACCCCGCCCCACTACCTCGTCCATTAACCCCACCTGGCTATCTAAAAAAACACGCAACCTCATTCGCAAACTCCGCAGATGTAGCACCAACGGTGGCCCCCTACCCCTAGCTCAAACCCTCCTGCAAACCTCTGACTATCTTTCCCCTACCGATATCCATCAACAATGCCAGGCACGCATACGCCTTCTACTCCGCACAACCACCACAGATATACTCCAAAGGATTAAAACCCGCACCAATACTGCCTACGACGCCTCCCCAAAATCCTCCCACCGCCGCTTAAGAATTAAAAGTGGCCTCCTCCCCGCGACCACCGCAACTTCAACGCTCCACCGCCTTACCAAGCCCGATAAAACCACCGCATCCTCCCCCTCAGCCGTCATTGAGGCGGTCCACTCCCACTTCACCACCGAACTCACGCGAGCCACCCCGCCCGACCTACCCGTACCCCCCTGGGAACACCCTGACAACCCCGACAACTACACCATCGAACCCCGAGGGGACCCCACACTCACTCTCGCCGACATGATTACCCGCGATGCATTTGATAAAACCCTCAACTCGCTAGGCACCGGCAAAGCCCCCGGCCCCGACGGTATCCCAAACGAAATTCTCAAGTTCCTACCCCCGGAGACCCGCTCCGCCCTCTACTCTCTCCTATCCCTCCTCGCCCACAAATCCTACACACCCCTCTACCACCTCTTTCGCCCCGACCTCTCGCAGCATACGTTCGAAGAGGAGGTCTACCACCTCCTCACCCGCCTTGGTTCCCGCTCTGAAATACACTCACCCACACCCGCCACCACCACCCGTAATAGATGGGCCACCAGAGAAGACCTACTCACAGCTCTCCGCCACACATTCCGCATCCATACAGAACTATACTCCGACCCCCTCAATAAATCACTCCACTCGCACACCTACCACTCCCTCTACCCCGAAGATATAGTCTTCTCATCTAGCGGCAGCAATGCCCCGCACACCTGGCAAGGCACCAACATAGCCAACCCCGAATACGACCACGAATGCATGCGACGAGCCATGGAACACGCAATCACCAGCGCACACCTCACAGCCCCTCACACACCCAGCGCAACCATCCTCATCCTCCCCCGATGGGAACACACACCCTACCGCCACTCCAAATACATCAACTCCCCATACACCCACCACCTTTACACCCTCCCCAATGACGCAAACACCTTCCTACCCCCCAACCAACACACTGGCAACCCCACCCCTACCCCATTCGGCACACGATGGATGGTCGACATATACCTCGTCGCCAACCCCCTCGCACTCTCCACCCTCCCATCACCCACAGCCATGACCGCACTTCACAACACTCTTGAATCTATCTACGACACTCACCTCCCCAACCCCATCATCACCCCCCCTCCTCCACACCTCTTTGGCACCTACTCACCCCACTCAGCGGGTATATACCACCGCCCCCCAAACCCAACTCACCCCCTCACATACCCCCTCCCGGACCGCGTGCATCTAACGTACCCCCCCACCAAAGGCACCCCTGCTTGGAACTGGCAGGACTTTGTATACATAGACGGCTCGAAAAAAGGAAGCTCGTCCCCCCTCGGAGCAGCAGCTACCCACCCCGCCTCGGACACCAAAATCAAAATCATGGTGACCTCTACCCCTCCCTCACATACAATAAATCGCGCTGAATTAGCTGGCATAGATATAGGCCTCCAACTTGGCCGCACCCACCTCCTCACAGACAGTGCGTGCTCCCTCCGCCACATACAAGGTTACTTAAACTGTCCTTCCGCTTAACGCCACAACATTCACCGCGACACCCTCTTATCCATCACACACACCCTTAAAACCCGCTGCGACGCAGGCATCCTTACACACCTCGGCAAAATCAAAGCCCACAACCATTCCCTAGGCAACGACCTCGCAGACACCCTCGCCAACCTCGTCGCGGATGGTCACCCACCCGACACTACATACACCACAGGTTCAGAGGTCACGATAGGCCACTGGACCTGGCCATACACCCTCATTCCACAGACCCTAGGAGACCCCATACCCTACAGATACACCAACCTCAAAACCGACGCACACACCTACAGCACAAAACACACACACACTCCTCTCTTGCAAACAACCAAACACGGAGCCCTCCTCGCCCGCGCCGCGACGGACGGCGCTGATTTCTCTTACCACAAAAAACACTCAACCCTCACAAATATCCAGTTCACACACAAACAAGAATTCATGTGGGGCGTCCACAACACCCGCCTACTTACTCACAACCCCACCCTGCGCTGCCCCCTATGTGGCCAATTCACTAGCAACGGCCACATGGCCGGTAACTGCCCCTCTATGTCTGGTCTAAGACAGGACCGACACAACAGCGCTCTGCAACTCCTACTCTCCCTACTGGAACGCCACAACGGAGGACGCTGGGAAACCATCACCGCAGACTTCGGTAACAAACCCATAAAATCGTTTGCTTCCCCCACCCCTGTCCACACTCCACTTGACTGCCACCCACCTCACCCCACACACATGCCCACCCGACTTGTTGCTGCTGACGAAGGTCTCTCGCCTGACTCCCTAACCTCATGCCCCGCCGTCCTCCCCCCTGAGATTCTCCCCCCCATGCTTCGTCCCCCTGCACACAAACCTCACTTCATCCGCATCCTCGAACCCCGATTCGTTGGTCACTCCAACGGTCGCCGACGTTACGCATCCATAAAAAAGATTCAGATAGGGGAATGGAAGTACTGCACAGACAACAACCTCTCCCACACAGCCGACCTCATACGATCCAAATACACACCCCTTGCAAACGCCATCAGAAGCCACTGGCCAGGCACAGTGGTTGACATCCTCCCCATCGTCATGAGCCGCACAGGTACACCGCACTCCTCCACCATCACGAGTCTCACCTCCCTTCTCACCGCCCGCACCGACCCTCCTGATAAACTCGTCTCCAAAGCACACCTCGACACGTCTCGCATTCTTGCACAACTCCACACGCATACTGTCCAATGGCTGCATCACCTCCTACTCATATACCGCATCAAGTCCCGCACGACCTCCCGCCGCGCATCCGCACATTGCCCCCTCGCACGACCCTAAATGCACGCAGTCCTCGCCTCTACTTGCACACCTCCCCGGGGGGGAGTAAAACCCCCGACCCACATTGGAGAGGTTGGATTAGGTGGTTTACGGTCTAGCCCTGACTTGTAAGTTCCCTGTATGGCATAGTTGGGAGGGCCCAGAGACAGCAGCCGACGCATCCGGCTTTTGGTGAAAAAACCGGCGCATACGGTACATGTTGTAAACAATTTCAATTTCAATTTCAATTTCCTACACACCCCCTGAATGGTGCCATAGCACAACATGCCTACTACATAAAAAAGGTGACCCCACCCTCCTTGACAACTACCGCCCCATCGCCCTCATGAATAATCTTCTTAAGCTATGGACCGCACTAATAAAAGACGCAGGCTCGAAGTACGCCGAAACCCACGGAATCCTCAACGACCAACATGACGGCTTTCGACAACACCGCAGCATCCACGACGCCCTCTCCTCCATAATCATGGCCATGGAGGACGCGAAACTCCACAAAAAAGACATCTACGTCATGTACGCGGACTTCAAGGGCGCCTTCAACGCAGCAGACCACCGCATCATGTTCAAACACAGGAGACAACTCGGTATGCCCTCCACTTTTGTAGATACATGCGAGCACCTCTACGGAGTCTCATCCACAGACTACATTACCCCATATGGTCCCACCCCCTCCATCGACAGAAACCGAGGTACACTACATGGCGACACCCTCTCCCCGTTCCTATTTACCCTCTTCCTTGAACCCTTCCTCCACTTGCTCAATGTGGGTAGCCGGGGCTATCGCCCAGGGCCCCCCGCCACTAACGTCGACCCTACATAACCCACAGCCACATACCCCGGACACGGATTCGCCGACGACCTCAGCCTAGCCACGGGCTCGACCCCAAACATGGCCATACAACTAAGGAAACTCTCCCTTTTCAGCGCCTACACGGGTATGACCGTCAACATCCGAAAATGCTGCATTACCGGAGCCCTTTGGCGCACAGGCAACGCCCTCTCCCTTGCCAACATCACCCTCCTCACATTCCGCCTCCAATCACAGTTCATCACAATCAACTCCACCCCGGCACCCATCCCCTCCATAGGCCCCTCGGACACTTACCGCGTCCTAGGGGTCGAACTCAACACCTCCCTCAACTTCACCAAACACTGGCACGAACTCAAACGCACCACCACATCCCTCATCAACGCCCTCTCCTCCTCCCTACTAACCCAGTCCCGCAGAATTCGCGTCATCCGTGGCCTCCTACTCGGAAAACACTTTACCCTCCAACTTGGACTCTTCAGCGACTCCCAATTGGACACCCTCGAAGGTCAAATATGCCGCGCCCTCCGCTCCGCCGTCTCCTCGGTACGTAACCTCCCCCGTACCGCCCTACACCGGCCCACCTCCGACCTCGGCTACGGCCTCCCCTCCCTCAAAGCCCATGCTGCACAACTCACTGTCTGCCACCTCCACAAAATCCTGAACTCCCCCGGATATAGGGGCCACATGGCCAGAGCCCACATACACAACATCTCCACCACATACTCCCACTGGCCCACTGAATCGATAATGTCAGGCAGTCTATCCCCCCCCACGCTCAGATGCCTTGTGCGCGCCCAACGCGATGCCGGAACCATGTTTCACAACATCCCTCCCCTCTCCCTCACCAACCCCATTGCCTCCACAATCCGCACCCACCTCACCAGCCAGGACACCGCGCTCCTTACATCACTCAGAGACAGAGCCACGCATATCACAGACCCTCACACATACAAACAAGCATACCGCGAATTCTCACCCCGCAAGACACACACCTCCCTCCTTCCCCGTCTTAACCCCCTCTGGCAAAATCACATAACCGAATGGTCACAAGTCCTCCTCCGCGCCACCCCTTCCTCCTTCATCCTCAAATCCTGCCAGTCCATCTCCAAACTCACGGGGTCCAACACCTCCCTCTCTATCCCAATTCGCCTTCTCGCCGCAATCCTCACCGAACCCTCCGACACTGTCCACAACCGCCTCCCCGTCACAAACCTCACCCCCAAACAAGCATCCCCCCCCACCACTCTCCACCCCTCCTGGGTTCCCCTCCTCACCTCACACCTCCCCCGCCCTCCTCCCACCCTCTCCCCCTTTACCCACTCCTCCCGCACCAACATCTACACCCCCACTGCACCCGTAACGCACATAGACACAGAATACCTCACCCCCTCAGACCACCACTTCCCCCCCTGCGACGTGACGCGCATCCTCTCCAAACACAAAGACACCGAATATGGACAAACCCAATACATGGTCGAATGGGCCCCGGAACACCTCACGGAATGGGATATACAACTCCAACTGGACGACGACTTCCGCCTCATCTCCTCCACCCCCACCTCGGTAAACCTACCCACCCCCACCCCCGCCGATTGCTCCATATGCCACAACCCTCTGCACTTAGAACCCACCTCCACCTGCAGCACATGCCCGCACTTTGCTGTCCATTCCCAATGCCGCCCCGCCTTAGGCCCCGCCACATGGCAATGCGACTGGTGCGCTCGCGGCAAACGACACGACCTCACCCGTCTCCACGAGGTCCAGTGGGCGCCTTGCCTTCAACTACACGACACTATCAGTGAGACCCCCTCCGGCCCCACCGCCCTCACCGCTTTTAACACCGGCTTTGTCCCTTCCACGACACCCATTCTGCCAGTACCCGGACCCCCTCCTTGGACACATCACCTAATCACATTCAACCACAACCCCATCAACCCTGACCTCGACATGCTCCCTACTGGTACATTCGCCATCCACACACACCCCTCACTTCACGATACCACAATACTCTGCACTCCCGACTGCCGCGCAGTCACCACCATTAACGGCCCCCGCGTCCGTCACCTATACCACCTCTTCCGCCCCGACCTCTCCCATCATACATTCGAAGAGGAGGTCTACCACCTCCTCACTCGCCTAGGCTCCCGCTCAGAAATCCACTCACCTACACCCGCCACCACCACCCGCAACAGATGGGCCACTAAAGAGGACCTCCTCTCGGCCCTCCGTCACACATTCCACATCCAGACATAACTCTACTCCGACCCCCTCAATAAATCACTCCACTCGCACACCTACCACTCACTCTACCCCGAAGACATAGTCTTCTCATCCAGCGGCAGTAATGCCCCACACACATGGCAAGGCGCCACTCCAAATACATCAACTCCCCATACACACACCACCTCTACACCCTCCCCAATGACGCAAACACCTTCCTACCCCCCGACCAACACACTGGCAACCCCACCTCCACCCCATTCGGCACACGCTGGATGGTAGACATCTACCTCGTAGCTAACCCCCTCGCACTCTCCACCCTCCCATCACCCACAGCCATGACCGCACTTCACAACACTCTTGAATCCATCTACGACACTCACCTCCCCAGCCCCGCCATCACCATCCCTCCCCCTCACCTCTTCGACACCTACTCACCCCACTCGACACGCATATACCACACCCACCCAAACCCAACTCACCCCATCACATACCCCCTCCCGGACCGCGTGCATCTAACGTACCCCCCCACCAGAGGCACCCCTGCTTGGAACTTGCAGGACTTTGTATACACAGACGGCTCGAAAAAAGAAAGCTCGTCCCCCCTGTATAGGGAGCATGTGGTGTGGGTGGGGGTGCCTCGGTT